>JARHVA010001563.1:2187500-2320000 GCA_037957365.1 Torreya grandis | reverse complement strand
AAATTCAAAGTTTTCCCATGTTCAAAAAATCAATATGCATGTCTCCATCATTTTCAAATGAGAAGCTATCCATCCAATAAAATGACTAAGTATATGAGCTTTCCCCTGACTCCTTGATATGATCATAGGGATCACCATCATAGAATCCTAGCTTAATTTATGTAGTTATCCAAATCTAAGGATCCCTCAACTAGTTGCCTACAATTTTATCTTAAGATTAATAGCTTATATTTGTCTATAGTGGAGTAAATCTAAATAACAAATTCTCTTCGAGGCCCAAAGGCTTAAGATCATGCCACATGGAATGATATCAGGAGCCTGGAGCTCAAAGTAACGCTGAAGACCAAATTATATCCAAATCTTGAATGTATAAAACCATGCCAATCTATAGGTTATCAAAATTATCAAGCACACATATTAGCCCTAGCCTCTTGATGTGATTTCATGTGGCATGATCTCAAGACTTTGGGCCTTATAGAGATCTTTGGATTTTCTCTGATCCTTGAGCTCTTGAGACCATGCCATATTGCATGGTCTTAGGAGATTAGGGATCAAAGAAAATTCAAAGGTATCTATTAGGTTTGAAGTCTTGATATGATGAAATATGGAATAATATCAAGATCCCAGGGCTCATATGAGATCTTGATCATAGTGATAACCTATAGGCCCAATAATCATTCCATGTGGCATAATCATATTTCATCTTATAGAACTCAATAAGATAGGATTATTCCATGTGGAATCATCTTGTTGTCATTCAATATTTCACCCTAGATATGTTTTTTCCAATCCTTTTATAGATTTAATAAAACATTAGATTACCTTTAGGCCTATGAGTTTCTTATAGTAAAGGTAAACCTCTAGTTTTTAAGGGCTAGCTCCCTATATTAGACTTTGATTGCTTATCACCTATGCTACTTGTTTGCTTGGATAAAAAGGGATAGAGGGAACATAAAACTTAACATATGATAATGAGGTGATATGATAGATATATCTCCACTTGACTACCGTACTCTTGCACTATGAAACATGACTCATAATACTAGTCTCAACATCCTAGATTTATGTAACATTAGTATTTCAAAAATGGAGGTGATATGCATTGTACTTGACAAGGTGAGTGAGAATAAGGTCATATTGAAGACAATAATGCTAATATTTACACTTAGAGATATAAAAATACACTTTACTACACTTCGTGTGACCTGTTAGAGGGAAATTACTTGCATCAAACATGAAAGAGTAAAGAGAAGACAAGGATAGCTAGCTATCATTTTTCATTCCACTATTCACTACTACACACACTTAGATAAGAAGTTTAAAAAATCAAAAATATATTGTAAATATTTATTTCAAAGGTAAGTATAGTATTCAAACCAATAGGGCTTTGCCATACCAGGTGTGGATTTAATTAAAAAGCCAAAAAGGCTTACATTTATGAAACATATGAGAAGAGAGAGAATAAGGAAAGTGGAAAGGTCACAAATAAAAGTGTAAAACTATGAGTACTAGTTAAATTGAAATATAATGAAGTATAAAATAGGTTTGGAATTTATCATGGACAAGTGGCCACCAAATGTTCATCATTCTCCTTCAAATTGGTGTAGAGACCTCAAATATCTTTATTAAAACTACCTTTTAGTGATGAGTTCACCTGACTAATATAACCTACCTTAGTAATCCTTAAAAAAATATGCACCATCTTAGGAAGGTTATAAATAATATGTGAAAGTCATCAGATACCCCTCTATTTGATAGCCTTCCTCTTGACACTTGTGTTCATTATCTGCATTCACTTACTAACCCTCTTAAATTTAATCTTCACATTTGTCACCTAAGTGACTTATATTTTCTCCAATAAATATTTGTAAAATATATTAGAATATATATTAAAAACCCATTTTTTACTATACTCCATCAATTAGACCTCAAAAAGATCTAATATCAGATCTTTCATCATCTTCTCACTAGGTAGTCACTTGTCTTTTCACTATCTCATTTAGACTGCCTACAATGAAAAGTTTATCAAAGGGATTTTCATGAAAAAATAAGGTTATATATGAATTTTATGGGTTATAAATATTCATAATATACATTATACATTGATTTTCATTCAACAATTCTCCTTTATACCTTTAGAGTACATCAAAACTTACAAAAAACCTTGAGTTAGGTCTATCTTTACATGAGATAGTACTAAATATATATATGGTGATGATATTGGGATAGATATATATATAGGTTAATATCAATTTCATGACCATTTTTAACACTTTTTAATTCATAACCTTTCATATTTTTTCCATCAAGTCTTAAATAAGGGTTTTAGGATGGTTTTGAGTTATTTTGATTCTTAACAATGATTCATAAAAACCATGTGCTCAACCTCAAAAAAAATGACACTAATACCAATTTTAGGATCCCATTAAACTATTACAAAATCCATGAGGAACCATGCATAGTGTCTATATAGGTATGAACAATTGAAGATGGCTCTTGAGCTCCTTCTAGGCATTATGAGTACTCCTAAGATGGTTTTTAGGTCAAAATGATCACTATATGTTGTTCCTATGAAATTTGATAGTTATTGGAGACTCTATTCCTTCCCATAAATTTTATAAAATTCCTTTGAAGTATTTAATGGTATTAAAAACTGAATTAGGCACCCTAAGTGTTTAGGCCTACTAGGCCTAGTTGAGTTTGACGGTGTGTTTGACCCTTATGAGGGTTTCCAATGACTATATGTCCTTATAACACTATGTTAATCTTAATTATAACTATATACATAATATTATGACCATTAAACTATATATCCTTCATCCATTTATCATTTAAATACCCTACCTACAATTTTATTGCTCATAGAGTGCTCTCTGTCTGAGATAGAACAAAGAGTATCTTCCATAGTAGCATAGTTTGACAAAGATCATGGAGGATTATATTAGGTCTTAATAATGTTTTTTACCAAGTTTAAAATATTTTTAATTCTTCTAAAACCCTTAAAACTTCAAACTCTTCAAGACTAATTATAGGACTATGATTTTGAGCATGGCTTTAGTTGACTCTAGGTGGAGTCTCAAAACCCAGTTTGCTTAACATTTACCCTATTTCCTACCTCTAGTAATATCAAGAAAATTTAGTTATATCATTATGAAAGTGTATTCAATATTATCCATCCATCCTTTTACACCTCTTCTCATCATTCACCTAACATCTTTCATGCCTAGCCTATTCTGTAGTATGGACCAACCATAGGTGTACATCTTAGGGAATATGGGATTCATGTAGGTTTTTGTTTCATACCTAAGTACTATAATTCATACCCTAAGTTCCTCTTGAGGTAAATAATACCATTATATATTTGGTTGAATTTATTACTAACTTAGGTCTATGCTAACATTCTCTATCTCCAATTTACTTTTGAGTCTTGCATATGAGCTACATGTTCATTTTGGTCTTAAGGGAACTATAGCTACTAAACACTTTAAATGAATATTTTCCTAGGTTGAAAACCATCAACCATCATCTTCTATGGTCTAAAAACTTCATCCTTTGCTCAAGATGATACCTTTATACTTAGATTGTAAGGATAAAACCATTATTCCTATTTATATCCCATATGACCTCACCTACAAATGACATTTTGTAAGAGAAAAACTTCTTTTAGAGAAGTTAAGGAAAAAGTTCTCAATGAACAACTTTCAAACTCTGTAAACATTAAACTCAATTATTTTATCCCAAGCTGAGGTTTGAAGATTCTTCACCATTTTAACAAGTTTATATGACCCTTATCTTGTGATTAAATCCAAAATATTCATTCTTAAATCTATTTCAACATTTATATTTCTTTGGGATTCTATGATCTCTTCTCTTATGTAGGTCTCCATCCATATTTAACTCAGAGTAGCAGTTTCACAATTTTGAATGCTCACTCCTTTTCTTTAAGGTGATGGAGATTTTGAGTATGTTATATTATTTGAAGATAATGGAGGTCTATCAAGTATTTGGATATGAAGTTTTAGTCTCCCATAAACTATTAAGATCTCTAACTTTTGAGAGGTATATACTCAATATACATTTTACCTTAGAGATAGTGAGACTACAAGTCCACCATGACCTCAAATAACTACTTGTATAATCAACTATTATCAAGGTTCGCCTTTCACTAAGGGGATGAAACCAATGCATAATGTCTTGACCTTAAGCCATTTCATACCTAAAAGATGAACTTTGTAACATTGAAACCTTGTCTTGTAGACCAACAATGTTCCCTATAGCACAATGAAGTGATCTTGATTACCAAATCATGTTTCACATGTGAAAATAAATTTAATAACCACATGAGAGGAGTGAAAATAATTTTAAAATCTTCATAAATCACTTAGAAACCTCATACCAATGCATACATAGGAGAAAATTGAAGCCAATGGGGATGTGCAGGAAAATTAGAGTCACTAGTATTCTTAAGGATGGTTTATATAGTATAAACCACCATTATAAAAACTAAGACCATATAATTATATATCATGAAGACTACTTTCATCCACCAAAAGAATTCATCTCAACTTTGCCTCTCCTATCTATACTAACTGCAACCTGATTGACCTTGTTAACCTATCAAAGGGAGTGAAGAGAGAGATGGACCAATTTATGGTAGTTTTGGAGTTTTTAAATATTATCAATCTTATATATTAATTATGAATATCTTAAATGACACTAATGAAACTTCCCCACATGCCAAACTTATGTTGTAATCTTTACAACTTCAGAAACTCCTACTTTTTCAATTGATCTTCTTGATTTGAACATTAAACCTATAGAATGTCAGTTTAAAAATGGTTATTGAAACCTACCTAACATCATACACATTCACTTACACTTTGACACACTTATACTTTGATTATAAACTATACAACTTCATTAAAATGACCTAAAAGGACATAAGATGACATAAAATCAACCTAGATAAAAATGACAAGGGTAAGACACGTTATATGACCTCACTAATGACCATGGTGAAAATTTATGACCTAGGGGACCCTATGATTTTTTTGAACTTGTAAGGGGGTTGACTAATTAGACTAGGGGGTCAAATTAGTCAACATTTTGGTAATTTACTAGGGGTAGCAAGCTTGTTATGCTAAAACCAATAGCCTTCTCCTATATATTGGGCTATGGAGTCACATATACACCAAATTTGACACTAAAATGCCTATGAAATACCAAAATCCACACCACACAAAAAGGAAACAAACACATAAGATAAGACACCAAGTAAAACACACTTTTTCTTTCATAAACACTAAATAAAAACACACACAACTCAAACTAACTAACTTATGCACAAAATAACTTGAATATAGCTCTTCAACCTAGATCAAAGAAGAATATTGAACCATTATTTACTCCATGAAGTGAATTAATACATGAATCATGTTTACCTTTGAGCATTGACCTTGGTATCTCAAATTTCCTCATGTTTTCCAATCTTTTTGGCATGATTTAGATTCAATGCCAGTAGATGCAACCACATCACCTATGAAGGTGAATTACTCTTTTGAATCAATCAACTTCTCATGGTACTCATCAATTACAACTTGAACAAGTTTTTCAAGGAAATTTGAATCATTATATTTGAAACACATACCTTATTCAAACTCCTTTTAAGTTGGTATATACGATGGCATGAATTGAGATGAATCTTGTGATTCATTTGTAAGAATGGATCTAATAAAAACAACCTCATTCTTTTTGGTAAATTGATGCCAATAGAACTTTGTTTTGTCCTTAAAGAGTGAGAAAGAATATTCCAATTGATTTAAGATATGATATCCCATTTTTATAACCTAAAAAATATCATCATGGAGTGTATATTCTTCTTGATTAACATACTTGAGGGACTGCTTCTTTCTTGGATGTTCACTTGTTTGCCAAAGCTACTTTTTTCACTCTTGACTAGATTATAGTTTCCTTGAAGAAGAGTGTAACTAGTTATTATAATTTCAAACAAGTCTACATCATTTTCTTGGTCCTTGAGCACTTGATCAAAATCAATGTTAGTTGCAACCTTAATTGGTTTGGATGGCATAAGATTTTCTTTTGGGAACATGCCATTAAGATCTTCAAGAGTAGCTTCTAACTAACCAACAAGTTATGTATCCTTTTTAAGGCCTTAAAAATCATCACATATGTCATTGGACTTCTTCCACATGTCATCTTGATTCATGGAGTCATCACCATCTTCTTGTTTAATGGTGTTTTCAGATTCAAGATCTTATTCATGCTCATGAGACTCAATCGACTTAGCTAATGTGATGTCCTTCTTCAAATCTCCTTCTCCCATGCCTTAATAAAACTCTTTGTGATTAGTTGAAAAATCATAAAATTATTATCTTTATTCATTCAATAAGTTTTAATTGTGCTTATATTCACCAAGGGGAGTCCTTATAGCGAGTTTTTCATAATAGATACTTGAATCATCTTCTTGATCATATTCAACTTTAGCTTGCTCTTCTTCACTAATCTCACATAGGATGGGTTCTCTGAATGGGCTTGGGAATGGAGGATTCTTGAATGAGCTCATGGGGGAGATGACAAGTTAGATTGAACAATGGGAGAGACACTTCAACAAGATTTTCACTTTGCTCATATCCTTCTTGAGGATCTTCAATAGTTGAAAGCTTATATTTAACCTCTTGATTTTCCCACCTTTCTATTCTATCTATTAACCATTGGATATATCATCTCATCTCATGTAAATAATCATTGATGACATAGTGAGCTTCTTCTTCAACCAACATCTAATCTCTTATAAATAATTGAACAAAAATTATCAACTTTTCTATGAGATGAATAGGAATCACATCAAGTTCCTCAGCCCATTTTCTCATTAATATTTTTGAGTTTAACACCTTTGGTAGGAGTGCCAACATGTATTTTTCATGATGTGGAATTTAAGAAGGAGGAGGAGGGGGTAATAGGGGTTTTGATGATATTCAATTTGTTGATTTAGTTTCATAACTTGAGATTTTATGAATTTATATCTTGCTTTCAAAATAATTACATCATATGATTTCTCATGACAAGGCTAATAAGAATCAGGTTGACATTGATATGAATCATGAAAAGGCTAGTAGGAGTCATATTCAGGTTGATAGGAAGGCACTTCTTGATATTCTTCTTGATATACTTACTCATAGGCTTCTTCATAGGGTTGCTCAAAAACATCATGGTCATATTAAAGGGAATTATAATGACCATAGGATAACAATCTTGATAGGGTTGTTAGAGACATAATATGGGTCATGATAAGGTTGGTAGGGGTGTATAGTGGAAAATCTCATCATATCCAACCATACCAGCTTCATTAGTCAAATTAACACAAAATATGGTAGCAAAATCTTTTAAAATAATTACCTAGTCTACTTATAAAAATCTGATTACCTTTAGAGTCACCAATGGTGTTTGTTTGAATGCTTCAAAAAGTTAATAAGAGGAAGAACACACCAACAATCCTTCCACTCTTTTGGGCCTTTGTCCCATCAGACATACCAAAACTATTGTCACTGAATATTTCACTCTAGAAATGGTTGTTCAATATTTTTTTATATTTAATGAAACATTGGATAACCTCTAGGCTAGTGGGCTACCTTACCAAAGGTAAACCTCTAAGTTTAAGGGCTAGCTCCATATATTAGACTTTAATTACTTATCACCTATGATACTTGTTTACTTGGATGAAAAGGGAACAAAATAACATAAAAATTAACCTATGATAATGAGGTGATACACTAGATAGATCTCCATTTGACTAGCATACACTTGCACTATGAAACATGACTCATAATACTAGTCTTAACATTCTAGATTTATCCAACATAAGTATTTAAAACATGGAGGTGATATGCATTGTACTCTCAAGGTGAGTGAATATGAGTTTAAACTTAAGACACTAATTCTACTCTTTACACTTAGAGATAGACAAATACACTTGATTACATGTGACCTGTTAGAGGGAAAACTACTTGCATCAAACATGGAAGAGTAAAGAGAAGACAAGGATAAATAGTTATCACTTGTCATTCCACTATTCACTAGTTCACACACTTAGACAATAATTTTATGAGATAAAAATCAGATTGGAAATATTTATTTCAAAGGTAAATAAAGTAATCAAACTAGCAGGGCTTCACCATACCAAGTATGGATTTAATTACAAAGCCAAAAAGGCTTACATTTATAGAATATATGAGAGGAGATATAAGAAGAGAAGTGGAGAGGTCAAAAGGAAAATTTTTAAAATATAAAAACTAATTACAGTTCTAGATAATGAATTATAAAATATGTTTGGAAGTTTTCATGGATAAGTGTCCACCAGAAGTTCATCATTCTCCTTTAAGTTGGCATAGAGACCTCAAATAGCCTTCTTAAAACTACCTTTTAATAATGAGTTAACTTGACTACCCTAAACCACCTTATTAATCCTTGAAAAATATTAAATAACTAAGGAATGTTATAAATAAGATGAGATATTCATTAGATACCCCTCTAATTGATAGCCTTCCTTTTGACACTTGTGTTCACTATTTGCATTCACTTACTAGCCCTCTTGTTCAATCTTCACACTTGTCACCTAAGTGAATTATAGTTGCTCAAGTAAATACATGAAATATATTTTATGACATATGTTAAAATCCCCTTTTTATTATAATACATTACTTATACCTCAAAAATATATAATATTAGACATCTCATCTTCTCACTAGGTAGTCACTTGTTTTTTCACTATCTCATTTAGACTGCCTACAATGAAAACTGTAGTAGAGTGTTTTTAATGAAAAAATGAGGTGAGATACTAATTTTATGGGTTATAAAAAGTCCCCATATACATTATACATTGATTTTAATTCAAAAATTCTTCTTTTCACCTATATAATACATCAAAACTTGTAGAAAACCCTAAATTAGGTCTCTTCATATAAGAGATAGTATGGAATATCTAAATGGTGAGGATCCTATGAAAGTGATAGATAATTTTAGATAACTTTAATTATCATTTGAAAAAAAATTAATTCATATCCTTTCATATTTTATCCATCAGGTCTTAAACAAGGGTATTAGGATGGTTTTGAGCTATTCTGATTCTTAACAATGGTTCATAAAAACCATATACTCAACCTCCAAAAAATTCCACTAAGACAAAGTGTAGGACCCACTTAAAATATTCACCATGCATAGTTTTTTTACATGTATGAGAAATTGAATATGGCTCTCAAGCTCCTTCTAGGCATTTTAAGTACCCCTAAGATGGTTTTAGGTCAAATTAACCACTTTGTGTTGTTCCTCTATAAATTGATGGTTCTTGGATACTCTAAAACTTCCCATAAAACTTATCAAATGGCTTGTAATAATCTCATGGTCTTTAGAATTTAGTTAGGCACCCTACGTGTTTAGGCATACAAGGCCTAATTGAGTTTGATTATGTGTTTGACCCTTCTAAGGGTTTCTAATGACTATAAGGCCTTATAATACTCTATTAATATTCAATCTAATTTTATAAATCATCTTATGACCATTATAAGTTATATCATTTAGCCATTCATCATTCATATACCCTACCTATAGTTTTTTTGTTTATGGATTGCTCTCTATCTAAGATAAAATAGAGAGTATCTCCCCTATTAACATAGTCTAATAGAGATCATGGAGACTTATACTAGTCTTGATAATTATTTGTACCAAGATTCAAAGCTTGGAAATGTTTCTAACACCCTATTGAGAATTGTCATTGATGTCAAAGGTGCATTTTGTGAAGGATGATGTCAAATGTGACTAAGCCTAGTCTTACAATGTGTGATGTGATAAGGTGTAATGAGAGAGTGTCATCATTGAAGGATGTTTTCATGAAAAATAATTTTAATTCAATAGATAATTTTAAGTCAAATAATGTCTTATGGTTGCATGAAGGTATATGTCATTGGTGTTAAAGTTGCATAGGAAGCTTAATCATGAGCCTAGTCATGACATGAAGATGTATGTGCATAAAACTAAATGAACATAGGAATGTGAAAGTTATATGGAACTATTTAGCATGTATGTGAGGCATTGAATCACTAATGAGAGTTTTAGGGTGAACCTATAGGGGTTGGACATTCAAACTAAGCCTACACCTAGACCTCTCTTAGGCCTACCTAGCCTACTGAGGTATGAAGATCTGATTTCAAGGCAAGTATGCATATATGAGAATGTATAGAAGTAATATATGTTGTTTTAAACATGTTGAAAAAGTTTGAGGCCATGGTTTGAATTAAATTATATGAAACACTATTTTAGGCCTTCTTGAGTTCATAGAATGAGGTCACAAGACTAGAGAAGCACTTTTAGATGTTCATTAGCACATGTAACCTCTACATGAGAGCCTAAGATATTAAGGAGAGATGGGTAAGGGTCCTAGATAGTATCTCTAGGCATTGGTAGTGGATTTAAGGGGTAGTCCTTTATGAATAATCATTAACATCAAAACTTATGTTAAACCTCCCTAGAACCATAATAAGGATTGAATGTGAAATATCTTGTTCAAATTAGATCAAGATGGATTCAAATACCTAGACAAGATACTGGAGTATGTATTAAAATCTCCCAACTACCTCTAAAAGGTGATGGTTAGTTAGATGAGAGAGAAAATGCATAGATATAGGCTTGTTTATCAAGAAATTGTTATAGCTCTCAAAAGTTATATTGGTCAAGAAAATCAAATGGATGGGAGGACCTAGGGACTCATTTATCATGTCCATTATTATTTATGGATAGTTTCTATCCTTAAAATATGGTGAAAATGTTGGTGTATGCCTTTTTCCCATGAGTTTTGGCTACAGTATTTCATATAACTTGCTTAGGGGCTTTAGTGTCATGTTGGTTATTTAGAAAGTTTAATACCACATTCACTGAAATGGGTTATATATTTCTTCCTACAACATATATATGTACCTATTCCCTTTCATATTTATTAATGTGATATTGTGTGAATCATTCATGTCTCATTTCTCTTTGGATCATTATTGCAGTTATGTGTTTGTGTTTTCTCAATATTGTCTTGTATAATACACATCCCACATAGCATATTGAATTAGTGAATTCACTTATATTAGTATTCCTAGAGCTCATTCTGATATGGTATTAGATCCAATCTAGATCAATTCCTCTTTTATCAAAGATTTGTTTGTAATAAAAAATATATAAAAAGGAGTGATGTTTGGTATATGATATAGCTATCTTCATCTTGAGTCATTAAGGACCATTCCATTTGGTTTGGAAGGCTTGATAAAGTAAATATCAACTTTTGTTTGATCAAATTTGGAGTTTTGAAGCATTTTTTATGAGGGCTTGAAGTTTAGAGAAGGTTACCTAATCTAGAAGGTACCAATATTTTAAAACCACCTTCAATCAAATCTAACCCTACTATTGCATTCAAAAGGCCCAAATATATATAAATCAACTTTTATTTCATCAAATTTTGATATCTTAGGCACATTTGACAAGGTTTTGAAGTTGAAGGGTGTCAAATCACAATAGTTATGACCATTTGACTATCAGATTTAATCCAGTGAATTTTTTAGAATATTCTCTACAAATTTTGCCAACTTTTCCACTAGATTTAGTTGTTTCACTAGATTTAGTTGGGTTCAACATTTGGATAAAAGTTCACAAGATTTGATGGAATTTTTTGGTAGACCTCTAGATTTGTCAACATCACCAAATTTGGTGACATCATGCCAAATTTAGGAAAGGTTTCATTTTTTAAATATGCCCCCCTCATAGATGAACAGTCTACCCTAGATCACTCAAATTTAGAGGACCATAACTTGGTCATACAAGCTTACTTTTTTGATCAATTATTTTTGATTTGGGGTAGAATTTCATGCTCTTCACATTGGTACAATTTGTTTTTATTTTTGGTGTATAGTTTTTCCAAAAATTGTAGATTTTCATAGATGTTGCTAAGTAATCCTCATTTTTTACCATTCTAGGGATTTTTTTAGGCACATACAATAATATTTTTTTGTACAATTTTATTTGAAAGTGCATGGTTTTTCTTGTACTTTTTAGTGGTGTCATCTATTTGATCTATTTCTATCACAAAATTGTACTTTGTTTTATGTGGCCTTTTTTGGCATCTATATTCACTGAGATCAAAACCACTTCATTGATAAGTGGTAGTTGTAAAATGCACTAAATTATAAAGTTAAAAAATTTGTGGGGGGTGTACTTAACATAGTTTTAGGGGGTTACACTATGGTTGTGATTATGTTCTACAATTCTCTCATTTTCTACACATTTGATTTCTACAACAACAAACACATTAAATCTTAATTCTATAATGGATCTTAGCTCTGTTAATGCATTCACACCTATCAAATAATAGGAATGGAAAACTAAAATCACTATGGTTCTTAGAAGTAAAAGGTTGTTTCACATAACTATGGGGGTAGAACTTGAGCCAATAGTTGAATTAGACAAGATAAAATGGTTTAATAAATGTGATGAAGCATTTGGGTTATTATGTCTTTAAGTATCACCTAATCTCTTATTTCACATAGAGTCAAAAAAATATCCCAAAGAAGCATGGGACATCTTAGAAAAATTGTTTGGGAAAATTGACACTATGAGGGGTCATGAGCTTGAGATTGAGCTAATTAGTTTGAGTCCTAGCAACTTTGATTCACTAGAGGAATTTTTTACCAAGATTAATTCACTTATATTATAGGTAAAGGAGTGTGGAACTGAGAAGAAAGATGAGTAGTTAGTTATTTTTATACTTAGAAAATTAGGACTTGATTACTTTGTATTTGTCTCTACCTTTTATGTGACCAAGAGATCCATGGAAGCCAACTAGTCAATGTCATCCTTAGATGAATTTATTTCTAATTTAACTAAGGAATATGAAAAATTAATCTAGATGGGAACCCTCAAGTCTTCCAAACCTTCAGCCCTCATTGCCAAGAATGGAAAATTGAGAGCCTCTAGCAATAAGGATAAGAAACAGAAGAATAAGGATCCTGAGAAGAAGAAAGAATAGAAAATCACTACTACAACTAGTGCTAAAACATCATCCTCTGAAAGGAAACTTAAAAGAGAAAAATTTAAGTGCTCCTATTGTAAGAATTTTGGGCATGATGAGCATAAGTGTATGAATAAATAGATTGACCACCTTACACATCTTTCAGAGAAAAATAATATAAGGGTCCCTAAGTCTGTTAAACAGTCATCATCAACCAAAGAATATTCCAAGGTAAAGGAAAAATGAAAGGAAAAACCTAAGGGCAAAGTTTTAGTTGTAGTAGCTTTTGCATCTACTTCATCTTGGGTTATTGATTCTAGTGCTTCACACCATATGTGTTTGTCATAAGTTGAGTTTCTTGACTTAGAGCCCTATAGCATGTCCTCCATCACTTTGGGTGATGACACTCTAGCAAAGGTTGTAAGAATAGGGACTATTGAATTTGAAGGTGGAACATTCACAAATGTTCTAAGTGTACCTTCACTATCAGCTAATTCTATTTTAGTGGATCAGATTACTCACATAGTGTAGGGCATGACAATCGAGTTCACACCAAATTTAGTTGAGATCAGAGAGCTACATAGTGACTTTATAGTTGCATTAGGGAGGGATAATCACCAATTTAGGATATATACCTTCTCCCATTTTTCTCTAGATGTTCCTCCTACTATATTTCTTACCCATTTAGATGGAGTTAACAAACTATGGCATGAGTAGTTTGGCCACCTTAACTATCACTATTTTGAGTAGCTAAGTCAACAAGATATGGTTATAATCTTTCCTAGAGTTAAATTCTCTAAGGGATTATGTGAGGGTTATGTCCTTAGAAAACATCTTGAATAAAATTTGACAAAATCAAAGCTAAGAGAGCTACAATACCTCTTGATTTGATTCACAATGATGTCATGGGGTAGTTTTCCCATCCTTCTTTTACTATGGCTAGATATGTCCTCGCCTTCATTCATGATTTTTCTAGATAGACATAGGTCTAATTTTTTAAATAAAAGTCTAATGTTTTTGATATTTTTTGAGATTTCAAGGCTTTAGTTGAGAAGTAATCTAGAAAATGCATCAAAATTTTATGATCAAATAATGGGGGAGGTACATCAACCATAGATTTGAGTAGTTTGTACCACTAAGGGTATTGATCTTCAACAGACAATTTCATACACTCCTTAGTAGAATGGTATATCAAATCAAAATAATCAATCCTTAAAGGAAATTACCAACTGTATGATTCACTTTAGATCATTGGCTCCGTAGTTCTAGGTTAAATCCATCAATTGTGCATGTTATATCCAAAACAGGGTTCCTCACAAAGGTTTAAAGGGCATCACTCCTTATGAAGCTTAGCATAATAGGAAACTAGAGGTGTATCATTTAATAGTCTTTAGATCACTAGAAATGGCACATATTCCCAAAAATAAATGCAAGGTGATGGAGGTTCAATCCAAACCTTGCATATTTGTGGGGTATCCAAATGGGATCAAGGGTTATAAACTTATCCACCTTATGAATCATCAAATATTCATTGAAAGGAGTGTTAGGTTTTAGGAGAGTCCCACTAACTCTTTACTTGACACTTCCCCCTCTACATTAGTTTCACTTAGTTTGGATGAGCAGTTTGAGGATTTAGATCATTCATAGTAGGTTCCTAAGGTAGAGACCACTTTTTCTTCTTCTTCTTCAAGTTTTGAGAGTGAGCAAAGTGATGGGGAGTCATCCTCATCCACTTCTAGTCATGCTTCAGAGGATGAGGATTCATCACCTAACTCACCCATTTCAGGCCCTCTTTGGGCTAGGTAGACACTTGAGAGTGTAGGCATTTGGATAAGGGATCCAAATGATCACAAACATATTCGAGTAAACTTTAAAGGTTGACCACATGACTTTTTTGCTTTTGCATCAAATCCATATACTTTTAGAGAGGCTTCAAGCATACCTAAGTGGAATAGAGCCATGGATGAGGAATATGATTCCTTATTAGTAATCACACTTGAGATTTGACTTCTCTTCCTAAAGAAAGAAAGATGGTTTGATGTCATTGGATATATCAAACCAAGTATGTTGCATATGGGTCTATTGATAAGTATAAGGCTAGATTAGTAGCCAAGGTATTTTCATAGGTATCTAACATTGACTACGTAGAGACCTTTATACTTATGGCCAAGATGACTTCAATCAAACTCACACTTGTTATAGCCATAGCACATGGATGGAGTATCCATCAGATGGATGTGAAGAGTGTATTTCTTCATGAAGACCTTGAGGAGGAGATCTACATGGAGTAGCCACCTAGTTTTGTTCAAGATTCTTCTTTAGTGTGTAAACTTAGAAAATCCATTTATGGCCTCAAATAGGCCCCTCAAGCTTGGTATGCCAAAATGGATTCCTTCTTTCTCACTTCAAGTTTCACTACATGTCACTTAGATCTCAATGTGCACTTACAGTAGGATGATTCATTATTGATATTGGTTTTATATTTTGATGACCTTTTGATCATAGGGAGTTCTTCTTTGATTATCTCACAAGTGAAGAAAACTCTTCAAGATATATTTTCCATGACTGACTTGGGATTACTACACTACTTTAATGGCATTGAGATCTCTTAGACAAATTTAGGGATTTCACTTTCATAGCCCAAGTAATCTATTGGCACTATTCATATGGTTGACTATAAGCCATCTCTAACTCTATTATTATTTAGAATCAAGCTTGAGGTAGATTTTTCCACTATATTGGTCGATACTACCTTGTACGATAACTTGTTGGTAGCCTTATTTACTTAACTCACACAAAATTAGACATCTCTTATTATATTGGGATTGTTTTGAGATTCATGCAAGAACCCCATGACCTACACTAAAATGTAGCTAAGAAGATCTTGTACTACGTTTAGGGTTCACATAAGTATGGGATACACTATAGGGTTGGTTTAGATTTTGACTTGGTCAGCTACATAGACTCAAATTAGGCTAGTGACATTGGGAGTCATAAGTCTACTTCAATCGTTGGTCGAGCAAGAATCAAAATGTTATCGCTCTATCTTTCATAAAGGTAGAGTATAGGGGAGATATTAACATTGCTACTAAGGCTATTTGGCTTCAAGGGATTCTTTCTTAGCTTGGTATCTAGATCAAGATTCCTATAGTCATATTTTATGACAACTAGAGCACCATTCAAATTTGCAAGAATTTGGTCCTTCATCAAAGGACCAAACACATTGAGATTCATGTACATTTTATTTAGAAGCTAATTTATGAGCAAGTCATTGACTTAGTAATTTTTTTAGTCTTCAGAGTAGGTTACTGATATCTTCACCAAACCTTTCATTGAGATCAAGTACATTCATCTATGATCTCTTCTTGGGGTGTGGTCCACTTTAGCAACTTTATCATTATTAGGGTGGCCTTCTAGCCTCTTCTCTTCTTCTTTGTCTCTCTTTTGGGGGGGAGTTTTTATCACTAGGTTTTCACCTTTTCTTTACTTTATGTGATATTGAATTATACATGGGTACCTCATCATGCCTTATTGTCAAGGCCCATTTTTTTAATTTTTTGTATCATCACCTATCTAAGCTGTGCTTATGGGGGGTGTTGGTGTATGCCTTTTTCCCATGGGTTTTGTCTACATGGTTTCATATTTCTTTCTTAGGGGATTTAGTGTCATGTTGGTTATTTGGAAAGTTTAATACCACATTCACTAGAATGGGTTATATCTTTCCTCATACAACCTATATATATACCTAATCCCTTTAATATTTCTTAATGCAATATTATGTGGATCATTCCTATCTCATGTTGATTAGGATCATTCTTGCATTTATGTCTTTATTTTTTATCAGTATTATCTTGTACACATATCACATTGAATTAGTGCATTCACTTAGATAAATATTCTTGGAGCTCATTTTGATAAAAACATTGCTCACAAAATGACCTATCTAGTTTAGATAAGACTGTGTGATATAAGGTCAAGAAATTGGTCTGTAAGATGAATATTTGCCATTAAATCATATGGTGTTTATATTTTATTATGTTATAAATATATCATAATACCAATTACATGCATTAAAATTCATAGGAAGTGTCTACATAGTTGTTGGAGTTCTAAGTCACCATGACTAGTCTTTAAGGTAAACTGGCAATTCTAATGGGTGAATTGCAAAGATGTTTTTGAGCCTTTACCTTTTGAGTGAAAGTGTTACAAGAATTTTATGATGACCTTGAGGTTATGGATAATATTTATACATGTTTTTTTAATATTTCAATATATTAAGGGTTTTTAATATTCATTTTTACAAGACATACTTTTGAGGTACACATGCCTAATAGGACAATTTGTCCTAAAAGAGCCTTCATGGTATGAGCCAAGGGTACAGGTCTAATCAAGAATGGAAGAGGTTATTATAGTTCATTATATAGGTTATTTAATGTTTATTTTTTTTTAAAGGCTTTATGGTTATAATAAGATCAAGATTTGATGCTAAGAAGATAAACATAATGCAATTAGGTCTCTATGAGACCTAAAAGAGAAATGAAGCCTAATTAAGCTATTATAGACCAAAAATGGGTCTAAATTTAATTTGAATCATGACCATAAATTTTTATAAGATTTATTATTTTAAGTAAGAGTTTGAAGGTGTGTGGTCAACCAAGTGGTGTGTGACCATGAAAGTTGTATATACACAAGGCAATTTAGGCCTATTTGAATGTAAGTAATATAAGCAAATAAAATATTGCCTAGTAGAGTAGAAAGAGGTCTTGAAATGATACCTTAGAATTAGAGCATAGGTGTGGATATCAAAATGCATGAGGTGGATGAGTTGGTGTTGAGTCACTTAGGGAGTTGATGCTTCCTTGTAAGTAGGTTCTTTCTAAAGACTAGTCAAGTGGGTGCTTGACTTCATTGGGGTTAGTAATCCAAGTTGAGTTGATGCTCAACATAATTTTATCTTTTGTTTTATAAGAATATATTACATTTACATAGATCATAATGGTTTTTATTTCCCTTGAGGGTTTCCTACTCATATGTGAGTTTTCTTGTGTTATGCTCATGTGAATGGTCTTTATGCATTACTAGATCTTAATGTTACTTTTATAGTTCATGAATGATTAGTTATAATTAAAATAAATTTTTTGGTACATTGAATCACCATCCCTATCAGTGATTGTGCTTCTAATAATTGGTATTATATTTTGGTCCTTTAAAGTAGGCCTAATAACTTAAAGGAGATCTTAGAAGCACAAGCATGTCTAGTCATCAAGCACAAGGAGGTTTCTCGACCAATAAGGATCCTCCCTTCAATGGTACTAACTATGCATTTTGGAGCATTAGAATGAATACCTATTTAATTTCCTTAAGCTATGATATATGTAAATATATTATTTATGTATTCACTCCACCCTCTACACCATTAAGTGATGCAGTAGGAAAGAAGGAAAGTGAGAACAACTCTAAGGTAATGAATTCCATTCTATGTGGTCTTTCATAAGCATAATTTATTAAGATCATGCATTGTGATACAACAAAAGGGATTTGGGAAAAAATTTAAACCATCTAAGAAAGAGACACCAAAGTTAAGTTGGAAAAGTTTTAGACTCACAAAAGGTAGTTTGAAAGCTTGAGATTGAAAGAGGATGAAAACATTGCATATTCTCTATTATTATTAGACGAAGTGGTAAATGTCATCATAGGTCTAGGAGAGAGGTTAGAAGAATATAAAATAGTATAAAAGATATTAAGATCCCTCATATCTAAGTTTGATTCAAGGGTTTTTGATGTTGAGGAGATCAAAGATCTTAACATACTATAGATGGATGAACTTCATTATGAAATGAGAATAAGTGATGGAAGAACTTCTAATAAGGAAGATACATTCATAGATGACAAAAAATCATAACATAAAAATGGCAAGGATGATGTTGACATAGACATTGATGATGACAAGATAGAAGCCATTTTTGTTAAGAAACTATGGAAAGGATTAGGTAAGTACAAGGGTGAGTTGCCATTCAAATGCTTCAACTATGGTAATATTGGTCATTTTTCATCTAAATGTCCTAACAAGCATAGAATGAGCATGGTGGAGAGCATGATGAACATCATGGTGATGATAATAAGGTATATAACCCTAACAAGAAAAAAAGGGTTTTAAGAAGTATGAAGGCAAGAGAGGGTCATTCAATAATAAGAGAAGTTTCTATAACAAATAAGATAGTATCTCCTCTGATGTAAGTGACACAAGTACATATGACAATGATGATGATGGTAATGATCATGATAACAATAAAACCTTATTCATGGTTATATAAATAGATAATGAGGGTTGTTCAAAATGGAAAAATATTATGGATGATGAAGAATTAGATGAATAAGAGGTTGAAGTGAACCTTGAGGAAAAATTGGTAAGTGTTGTATAGGAGTTGAAGTTTCAAATAATAAAGAATCAGAAACTAAGATCATTGGTTAATCGTTATGAGGAAAAAATCAATCTCTTTGAAGAGTGACTAATAAAAACCACCAATGAACATGAGGATACAATCAAATAGTTGGAAAATTATGTTTAAATTATCATTACAAGTTTTAAGACCAATGAGGAATAATGCATCAAGTTTGGAATATAAATGGAGTACTTGAAGGTAGAATTGGACTAGGTAATAGTCAAGTTGAAGACACATACAAATTTTGAAAAGAGTATTGAAGTCCTTGGTGATATACATGACAAGATACGTCTTGGGTTTAAATAATACCAAAATGAAAACAAGGAGAGTCATACCTAAAAAAATAATGGATCATCAAGAAATGATGATACTAACAAAGTAAAGACCTATGTAGAAGCTCTTAGATTTGAGACTTAAGTTGATCATCAACATATCAAGAAGAACATGACTCCTTTAAGAGATAACAAAGGTATAGGTACATCATTCAACATCAAATAGAAAAGGTATGTGAATATTTTTAATGGTTATTATTTTTCATGTGATCAATATAAACATAAGGTTATGGATTATAGACATCATGATAGAATCAATTCCTCATAGAGGAATAGGATGAATACACATCTCTATAATAGAAGCAAAATTCTATGTTATAAGTGTGATTAAAGAGGACATATTTCAAAGGACTAAAAAATGAGGTATATGAGTAAGGTTAGTCAAGACCAAAGGGTATACAATCATACCATTGAGAAGTGGATCAAGAAGTTAAACCATGTGGACAAGGTGAAGAAGAGTAGAAGACTAAAAAAAATAATCTATGCTAGTTTAGACTGCCTTTCAAATTCAATATGAAGGCATGAAATTCTATATAGATAGTGGTTTCTCAATCCACATGATAAGAGACAAGATCAATTTCATCTCATTGAATAAGAATATTATAGAAATAATGATATTTGGAGATAACACAACTACCAATATAGTTGGCAAGGGTATATTAGTTTGGACAATGGGAAGACCAAGACATAGAATGTGTTGTATGTGGAAGGTTTGAAACATAACCTACTTCATGTAATTAAAATGTGAAACTAAGGACATGCACTAATCTTTCATGATAGAGGGTGTGATATAAGGAGAGCTAAATTAGGAAGTCTAATTACTAATGCTAACAAGATTAAAATAATGTGTATGTCTTGAATGAGATCAAGAAGGAGAGATACTTTATGATCAAGATGCATGAATGTTGGCTATGGTACAAAAGGTTGGTCTACCTAAACTTTGACAATCTGGTCAAGATAAGATCTAAGAAGTCTATGAATAACATGCCTAAGATCACCAAACCCATAAAAACACTTTGTAAGGTATGTCAACATGGTAAGAAGACCATAAGAAGGTTTAAGTCTAAGGATTAATCCACTACAAAACCTTTTGAGCTAATAAATATTAATCTATGTGGACCTAAATAGAAGAGTCTAAAGCATTCAAGGGGATATTTATTCCATGTTATTCATATATGGCTACACAATAATGACTTGGGAAACATTCTTGAAAGAAAAGTTAGAAGCTCTTGATAAGCTCAAGGCATTTAAGGATTTTATTGAGAATGAGAAGAATGGAAATGTCAAATTATTAAGATATAATAGAGGAGAGTTTTGTTCCAATGAATTTGATGACTTCTATGAAGCCCATGGGATAAGTAGATAGTTATTAGTAGTTAGGACACCATAGTAGAATGGGGTAGTGGAAAGAAAGAATAAGATAGTGTAAGAGATGACAATAACTATGTTAAATGAGTCAAGGTTATCTGTTGAATTCTAGAGAGAGGTAGTGAGCACTAAATTATACATCTTGAATAAAGGATAGATAAATACTAATGTTGTCAAGACCCCTTCTAAATTATGGAAAGGTATAACTAATAAAGTGGAACACATTAGAGTGTTTGGAAGTAAATGCTTCATCAAAAGAGATGATGAAGACATGGATAGGTTTGATTATAGGTCTGATGCAGGTATATTATTGGGGTATTCATTAGTAATCTCACCCTCTAGATTCTATAAAAATAGGTTCAAAAGATAGTGGAAATCACCAATGTGAATATTGATGAGATAAAGAAATCACACTCATATTTAAAGGATACATCAAAGAATCTAGACTTCAAGAATGAAGAGGAAACAATAGAGATTGATGAGGAATAAGGAAAAGTTGAGGAAAGACAAAAATCAAATGGACTCTCAAGATAGACTCAAAGAGATCATTGTGAATCATAAATCATTAACAACAAGGATCTAGGTATGCAAATAAAAAGAAGGTTGGTAAGTAACCTAAATCAAGAGAATGTTTGTCTATTTTATAAAATTGAACCTAAAAACCTTGCAAGTTTTGGATAGGTGATATTAATGAGGAGTTAGACCAAATAGAAAAGAATTAAACTTAGTAACTAGTTCTTAATCCTAAAGAGAAGAATTTCATTAGCACTAAATGGGTTTTTAGAAACAAGTTAAATGAAGATGTAAAAGTCACTATGAACAAGGCTAGATTGGTATGCAAGAGGTATGACCAAGTAGAAGGAGTAGACTTTGAGAAGACATTTACTCTAGTATCAAGGTTGGAATCCATTAGATTATTTTTAGAAAATTTAGGATTCAAAAGGTTCATGGTGTATTATATGGATGTCAAGTTTTCCTTTTTGAATGGGAACTTGAAAGAGGAGGTGTACATAAAGAAAACTGAGGGTTTATCTCTATCAAGTAACAAGGACTATGTTTTTAGATTTAAAAATATATCTTTATGGTCTATAGCAATCTCCTAGAGCTTGGTATGCCAGATTGGATAGGTTTTTATTAAATAAAAGATTCAAAATAGGAGTTGTAGATATTAATATATACATAAAGATAGAAGATAACCATCAATTGATAGTAATTGTCTATGTGAATGACATCATCTTTGGTAAAAAAGGTGAGACTATGACTAAGGCATTTACAAATGTGATGGAGAAGGAGTTTGAGATGTCCATGCTTGGATAACTATCATTCTTTCTTGGGCTATAAATCAATTAATCAAAAAAAGTTACATTCATCTCATAAGCTAAGTACATAAGAGAGATGTTTAAGAAATTTGAGATGGAAGAATGCAAGATAGTTATTACAACTATGATTAGAGGGTGTAAGTTGAGTAAGGAAGATGAATCTCCAAGCATCAATCATACATCATACAAGTCAATGATTGGAATTTTTTGTATAACACTGCCTCTAGACTTGACATCATGAAAGTAGTAGGTCTTTTGGGAAGGTTTCAATCATACCCAAAGGAAAATCATCACAAGCATTAAAAATTATACTTAGATATCTCAATGGGACTATGGAGTTTGGGTTATGGTTTCCAAGGATCAAGGAGTTTAAATTCATAGCATATATAAATGTAGACTAGGTAGGGAGTCTAGATGATAGGAAGGGCACTAGTGGAGGATCTTTCTTTGTAGGTGAGTTCCTAGTTTCATGGATAATAAAGAATCAACCATCAATGTCATTATCTACTCATGAGGTTGATTATATTGTAGTAGCTTCATGTTTCACTTAGGTCCTATGGATGAGACAAACCTTAAAAGACTATCAAGTGGATTATGATAGTCCTATCCCTATCTATTATGATCATACAAGTGCCATAAGTATCTTAAATAATCTTGTCATGCACTTAATGAATAATCACATTCCTATTAGGTATCATTTTCTAAGAGAGTAGGTAAGTGAATAAAGTATCAAACTTGAATATGTTTCTACACAAGATCAAATTACATACATTTTAACCAAACCACTTACAAAGGCAAAATTTGAACATATAATATAGGAATTAGGTGTAATTCCTTCACCTAGTAGTTATTGAGGAATTTAATTTCTCAAAGGGAGCTCATCAGGTGGTTTATTAGTTTTGAGAGTAGGTGAGGAGTGCCAAGAAGGTATACATGATGATAAGGGGAGCATGTTTGTATGGTGACTCATAAACTCATAATCCTATGTATTGAGTGTTTTTTATTGCAAGAGGTTCAATCTAAAATTTTATAGGTATATATTTATCATTAATATTATAGAGAATAAAGTTCATAATGAGGGAGAAATAGCCTATTGTGAGAAGTTTTTGAGAGTGGTTTCCATTAATGACAAAAGGGGAGATTGTTGAGAATTATCATTGATGTATATTATCACTTAGATTTTTCACCCTTTTAGATATTCATCATCTATCCTCATCCAAGTGGCACAATGGAAACATCTCACTTGATGTGGGTAGTCAATTTGGTGAGATGAATCTCTATAATGAAGGGCTAGCTCCCTATATATACCTTAAAATGCTTTCACATATACTAAATGATTGCTTATAGAGAAAAGGGATAGATTTGGAATGAAATGAAACCTATTCTAGAGGTTTATGAACTAATATTTTTACCATAATACTATTTTACTCCATCACTTTGAAACAAAGTATACCACTCTAATTTAAGAGTCCTTGAAAGCACTAACATCAGTATTTTAATATGAAGGTGCCATATATAAATAATATCCAAGGTAAGTCAAAACATAGATAATTTGTTAGATGATAAGACTTCCTTGTACACTTAAGAACATGTCCATACACTTCACAACACTTCATATGACTTGTTATGCATGGAATCATTTGCATCAATCATTGAAGGATTGAGATAAATGAATATCTCTTAACCGTTCACTATGGTTTATTCAAAAAATTTAAAAAGATGATGTATGAATTAAAAACTGAATTTAAATTATATTCTAAGTCAATTAAAATGTCAAAACTAGTAGATGTTTGCCATACTTGGTGTGATATTGTATTACAAAGACCAACAAGGCAGCTCTTATGGAGCTTTAGAGAGAGAGAAGAAAAGATTATTAAAAGGGTCACAAGGAAACTTTTAAAGATGATAAAATTTATTTTTTTTACATTATAAGAGGATATGGGATGGACCATGCAAGGTTAGGAATCCCAAGTGTCAATTCAAGGCATAAACTTCATGATAAAATTTATTTTTTTTACATTATAAGAGGATATGGGATGGACCATGCAAGGTTAGGAATCCCAAGTGTCAATTCAAGGCATAAACTTCATGAAAAAGTGGCATAAAATTCCTTATTCTAGCTAAAAATTGCCTTCATGATTTTGACCTATTTAAACACCTCATCACTAATTAGGAATAGGTAAAATGATTATGATTAATTATAAATACATTAGTATTTCCTCTCCATACATTGGTTGTAGGCTTGGTCATCTAGAATCAACTCAAAAGGAGCCATCATCATCTACAGTTTAGAAAACTCCTCTTTCATGCACCATGCACACTTGGATTCAAAAAAGGAATTAGTTATTCATGAAATTATATGGAAGGGAGTGTATGAAACATATAAATACGATCCATGGACTTGTAATAATCATGAAAACCTAAAAAATACATACTCTTGAAGTTTTCACACCTTTCACTAGCTTGTCCAATATGCCAATTTTGATTGGCTGAGATGAAGCACCTAGTTTGTATACTTATGAGTTTTTAAATGAAATAAAATGGCCTTAGGGAGATATAAAAAGTCTAAAAATTCCTCCCAAACTTGATTTCACCTTCAAACTCCTCTTGTAGCCTATGCAACACAAAAAATGGTCGAAATACCTTATTTTTTGCCCCATCTATATAAGTCCATATAAAAATCATGCAAGGGATCCTGAGTGAGTCCCATGCAAGGTAAAATATGTTTCATAGTCAAAAAATTCCATTATAATTCATCTTCATTTCTCTAGACTAGTCTTTACAAGGGTTTTGGAGGGTTTTTGAGTAGTTTGACATCTTAAGGTTTTTTCATAAAAACTTGACTTTGGAGTTACAAAAAAATTCCACAAATTGGTTGTTAAAGACCTATTATAACTTCCCCAAACTCCTTTGGATTCCATGTAAAGTATCAAGAGAGATATGAGTGTTTAAATCTATCCTATTGATCTCTTTTTCTCTTTTCTTTCATGCCTTAGTTACTTTTGGACCAAAAATGGCTTCTTTTGTGCTTCCCATAAATATAAATAGTTTTAACATGTCTTTTTGACCTCATAAACATGATTTAATAGTTTTGAAATATCTCCTAAGTCTAGAAGTGTCATTGTTCTCCTATTTGGTCCTTAGGCCAAACTCTTGCCTAATAGGCTTGACTATACCTTAGAGCTCAAACTAACTTTTTATGATTTTACCTATCTCTAAAAGGCTAAAAAAACTCTATATTTACCCCATAAACATTCCTAAATATTATATAAATATCACTTCACACTATAAATGAGGATGGTTCTCTATTTGGCTTCTAGGCCTTATTGTGTTTGATAGGCATGGTTGTAACTCCAAGATTTTAAACCATTTTGATAGCCTTTCTCCCCTTTTTTATTAATTTTATATGATGTAATAGGTTTCATACAATTATATAAACCTTATTTCCAAGTTTCCACATCTCATGATCCCACTTTCATTGCTTTTTCTACAAATCTGCCAGTTTCTCTTAAGGGGAGTGCCCTCTACTTGAGATAAAATAGAGGGAACTTCCCATATTTTATAAGACTAATTAATGGTGGATAATCCTCCTCAAGTCAATAAGATACCCTACACAAAAAATTGGCTCTTGACTAAATCAATAGACCCCTTGAATTCCTCAAATTCCAAGGTAGATTAATCGAGGGCAGACTGTGTATGCAGAGGTTTCCTTATGTGGACTGCAGGTACTTGGTCAAGGTCTTTATTTTTCTTTATATCCCTTATGGAGGTGTAATAAGGTGTTTTAAACCATATTAATGACCTTAATAATTTAATATAACCATCATAACTATGTTTTCACCTTAAAACCCTTCCTTTTATTGAACTTCTCAAGACTGAAGTTCTAACATGATTAAGTTTTGCTCTAATATGTGACACCTGTAGGTATAGATGTGTGTTCATGTCCTTAATATAGTGATTAAATTCCTATTTTATTTCCCTAATTCCATTTTATATTTATTTTATCTTCCTTACCTACATTTATGCATTTCTCATATGCTAAACCACTAAATTTGCTTGGTATCTAACTCAGTCAATAATAGACTATAATTTTTCCCTCAAGGTATTGTACCTATAGGTGCATTAAGTATAGTTTGACCTTGGAATATTTAATAAAACTCTCTTAAGTATATTCATGGTTATTATAATCCATCTAGACCTCTTTTTTTCACTTTTATGATTTCTTTACACTCAAAAAATCTCCAAGCCTATTTATTGTCTGTCACAGTCAATAGTGGTTGACTCTATTAAAGGAAACAAGACTTATGGACCACCATTATCTTTATAACTGGTGAAAAGTGTTCCTTGTAACTCCATAAGGTCTTTATAATATTTTTTTCATTAACTAAACATGGGTTAATTCAAGTCCAAACACCTTTTATGGACTATGTTCCTATAGTTGGCTGTAGGTGCTTGTTTATGATGATAAGGAGGCCTATAGGTGATGTAGACCTTGAACCTCTCTAATCAACTTCCATTGGTGGCCTCCATGACCCTATATGAATATTTAAAATGAAAATTTCATTTAATTATGAATAATATTCCATATTTACTCTTTAAAATTCTAAGTTCACCTAAATATTTCAAACCCCTATAGATACTACTACCTAGTTTTAGTGCATAAAAGCACAACTTTAGGATTACAAAAAACTATCCTCCATTTACCATTTACCTCTCAAATTTTCATAAGTCTATGTAAATTCTATATGATTCAAGATATATTAACTAGGGGTGAACAAACCTCAAAGTAACACTATTTTGAGGCATCTTCAAAAGAGTTAGGTGCTCTATTTTCTCAATTTGGAGACAAAAGACCTGAACACAGTCACTATTCTTTTAAGTGTGGTTCCTAATTCCATCCTTTATATGATTCTACCATGATATATATATATCCTAACAATACTTCCAATAAAGTTATCTACACATACTTAAACTTTTTCTCTTTATTAAACATGGGTTATACTGAGAGGGGGGTGAATTAGTATATCATATATCTTATAAAACTTTTCCTTAATCAAATTCCACTTAATCAAACATTCAATATATGCAATAAAACTCAAACAATAAAAACCACACAAGATAGAGAGAGACACCAAATATAACTTGGAAACCCAATGTGGGAAAAACCATGGAGAACAATCTCAAGTATATGAATGAGCACCAACCCAAACAATATTCGCAAGCACCAACTTGCAGGAGCACCAACCCCTTTGTTAAGCACCAACCCAACAACTATTCATAAGCACCAACCCACAAGAGCACCAAACCCTTTGCTGAGCACCAACCCAACATAATTCATGAGCATCAACCCATAGGAGCACTAACCCCTTTGTCGAGCACCAACCCAACAATAATTCATGAGCACCAACCCCTTTGCCAAGCACCAACCTAGCAATAATTCGTGAGCACCAAACCATAGGAGCACCAACTCCTTTGCCAAGCACTAACCCAGTAACTATTCGTGAGCACCAACCCATAGGAACACCAACCCCTTTGTGTATACCACACACCTATCTCTCAATGTTGCTATCTCAAAAAATGATAGTTCAATACAACATATCTTTCCTTTTCTCTTCTAAGATAGATATAACAAATACAAATCATATTCATCTCTCACAATTGCTCTTCTAAGCTAGATATTACAATATCAAATCAACCTCTATCTTCCATATTACAAATGGCTTCTCAAGCCTTTATTTATAGCTTTCCAAATGACCTTTGGCCTTCCCCCTTTGTGACCCTTCAATCCTCATGGAAAATGGCACCAAAATTATATGACCCTTCATATCCTTGCCTTTGAAAAGTCATGTGGTGACCCTTCATGAGCAAAAACTTCATTCCCTCTTTTGTCCATATCTTGGTGACTTTTCATATTCCTCAAAGTGTCCCTTCATGAGAAATTGTGCCATTCCTTTTTGTCTTCACTTGATGACTCTTGGAATTCCCCAAGATGACTCTTCATGGGAAAATGCATCCCATCCTTCTTTTGTCTTTATCCCGTGACTCTTTGACTTCTCCATGGGCCCTTATTTTGTCTCATATGCAACCAAAAATATATTCATTAATATTAAATAAATATTAACTCACATTAGCTAAGATATATCAATTACAAGCATTATTAAATGTAATGGGGCCTTTATCACCAATAATGCTAAACCTTTGACATCAATGACAATATTTCTAATAATTTCCCCCTTTGTCATTGATGGCAACCTCAATCTTGAAACTACCACATCCTGTCACCTACACATACTATCATCTAAAAACATACAGTAACCCCCCCTTATTGTAGCAACCTGTACCTATCCCCTATACCTATTTCTACACTTGTACCTATACTTGTTATTTTGCCCCTTTGACATCAATGGCAAAGAGCCTACCTAGAGCTAACACTTAGCTCCGCCTCAACTGATGTTGAACATTAATGGTAGGAAGTAATAGAAATTACTCCCAACTCTTCTTGTAGATATTTGAATGTATCCTTTGATCGTGCCTTTGAGAAGATATCTGATAAAATGTACACATTGTTCCCTGTCATTTGAGCATCTTTTCTGGCTATCCTGGCAGTGGTTTTATCTTCAAATTTCACTATGCCACCATTGATCTTCTTTACTCTTATCCCCTGTTATATACCTTGAAAATCAGTTATCAATGAACCATGGCTGATCTTTATTTCTTACATGCAAAGTTGTCTGAACCATCATAGAATCTTCAAGTTGTTCCTTCTACCATAAACATGTCTGAACCTTCTTCTTGATGAATGGAGCTTTAAAACTCTGATCCTTCTTGATTGAATCTACATTAGTATACTTTTCCTTATTTTTGAAACTATTAGCTCTTTTTAACATTCTAATTTCTTTTGACCATAATCATTTGAAACAATTTAAAACTTTTAAAACATTGCATATGCAAGAATCATTTTAATAGCCTCAAACCTTAACACCGGTGAAAAATTTTCTTCAAAAATATATTCACTCAAAAGATATACAAATTAATCTACCAACTCACCTTCTTGTCATGCAACATAGCCAAGACCCAATAGCATCCACCATGCTTCAATTTTTCTTAAAAGTGTCTCCTTGAAGCCTAGAAGAGACACCCCATACAAAGGGTCCTAGAAAAAAATCTCAAGAGATCCCACATCTCCTCTATTTCTTCCTTGATCTTCTTGTGTTTTTATTTTAGAATCTATTTAAGGATGTCTAACCTTTTTGACTTACTAACCTCAACATTTATGATGTTTTTCATCTTCTCAACTTTTGCAATTATCTTATCTTGAAAAAACTCATGCTCAACTATAACAAGAGATTCTTCACAATCATTCCTATCTGATTCTTTTTCTACTATAGCAAGTAATTCATTCTCACTCTTAAACTCAACTTGATCAACCTTTACTATTTTAGGTCTCCAAACCTGAATTTGTCTTTTCTCATATTTTCTAGGGGCTCTATATCCTTTGACATACCTTGAATATCTCTTTTCTTTATTTTGACATAATTTAGCAATATGGCCAATCTGATGACAACAAAATCAAACAATATTTCTCATACCTTTTTCTTGAATGTGATTGAGATCTCCCTTTAATTGATTGCTTCTCCTCATATAGTCTCTTGCCCTATGACCAACATGATGACAAAAAAAACAATAGCCATGAAAAGAATTTGAAAACTTGAAAGCATTGGGCTGCCTGATTGGCTTCTTTGATTTGCCTTCAAAACCTACATACTTCTTTCCTTGGACTAATATTTCATGATCTTTCTCAACCTTTATTGTAAGCTTCTCATGATTATCCTTTAAAGAACCTAACTCAACCTTCAACTAATTACACTCTTCTTCTTTTGATGTTAAAATTAAATTTGCAACCTCTAACTGATTTTTAAGATCCTAAATAAATATCTTATTTTCTTTTTCTTCTATAGCCAACTTAGAATCCAAGATACACACATGTTCTTTAAGAGCTTCAACCACATATTTCAACTCTTGATTCTCCTTCTTTAGCTTCTTGGCCATCTTATGCTTTTCTTTGATCTACCTTTAAGCTGTTAAACCCTTTCTGAAGGAACCTGCTCTGATACCAATTGTTAAGCATGGGATATACTGAGAAGGCGGGTGAATCAGTATACCATATATCTTATAAAACTTTCCCTTAATCAAATTCCACTTAATCAAACATTCAAGATATGAAATAAAACTCAAATAATAAACACCACACAAGATAGAGAGAGATAGTAGATATAATGTGGAAACCCAATGTGGGAAAAACCATAGAGAATAATCTCAAGTATATGAATGAGCACCAACCCAAACAATATTTACAAGCATCAACCCCTTTGCTGAGCACCAACCCACAAGAGCACCAACCCCTTTGTCGAGCACCAACCCAACAACAATTCATGAGCACCAACCCATAAGAGCACTAACCCCTTTGTTGAGCACCAACCCAGCAACAATTTATGAGCACCAACCCATTAAACGAGCACCAACCCATAAGAGCACCAACCCACAAGAGTACCAACCCCTTTGTGTAACCACACACCTATCTCTCAATGTTGTTATGTTAACAAATGATAGTTTAATACAACATATCTTTCCTCTCTCTCACCTTTGCTCTTCTAAGTTAGATATAATAAATACAAATCATATTTATCTCTCATAATTTCTCTTCTAAGCTAGATATTACAATATCAAAGCAACCTCTATTTTCCATATTACCAATGGCTTCTCAAGCCTTTATTTATACCTTTCCAAATGACCTTTGGCCTTCCCCTTTTGTGACCCTTCAATCCTCATGGAAAATGGTGCCAAACTTGTATGACCCTTCATATCCTTGCCTTTGAAAATTCATGTGGTAACCCTTCATGAGCAAAAATGTCCTTCCCTCTTTTGTCCTTATCTTGGTAACTTTTCATATTCCTCAAAGTGTCCCTTCATGAGAAATTGTGCCCTTCCTCTTTTGTCCTCACTTGGTGACTCTTGGAATTCCTTAAGATGAATCTTCATGGGAAAATGCATCCCATCCTTATTTTGTCTTTACACCGTGACTCTTTGACTTCTCCATGGGCCCTTCTTTTGTCTCATATGCAACCAAAAATATATTCGTTAATATTAAATAAATATTAACTCACATTAGCAAGAAATATCAATTACAAACATCATTAAATGCAATGGGGTCTTTATCACCAATAATGCTAGACCTTTGACATCAATGACAATATTTCCAACACTCTTATGGCTCTTTCTCTTTGTTAAGGCCACCTTAAGGTGAGTATCTTCATACATAGGCAACAAAGTAGGACAATTGGTAGTGAGCATGAGATTTGATCTTACTGGATATTAGGCCTATCTTAAAACCTTCCAATGGAATCATCACACTTACAAAGTGTTTAAAATACCACTAAGTCTCTTATTTTATCATAACATCATTCTAAAAGGCTATAGATGCACATTTTCTTATAGAGGTACTAAAAGAGGATAATTGGTAGTGAACATGAAATAGTACATGTATGAAAGAAACTACTTTTTCATGGTGTTGTAATGTAACATCAATATTTTTAAAATTTTGAAACAATCTCTAACACTCCCTTTTAATGTTGGAGTCTTTTGTAGATGCTGACATAAAAGTATGTTCATAGTTGCCTGACTGCATATATTGCTTATCACTGCAACTATCTCCTTTTCTTACACCATATGAAATATAGTCACTTGTCCATGTTTAAAAGAGAGATATAAACATTTAAAAACCCCCTATGGGTCCATGTACATGATTTATAACTATGCATATCTCCAAACTAATTGTGTATGGTAGTTTTATGATAATTGACTATATGGCTCTCAAAGACTGCACTTCATGGAGAATGTTGCTTTGGAGGATAATATGAAGGTAAGGGGTTAAAATTACATGTAAAAAATTATTATAAAACTATCAAAACCTTTTTAAACCATGATCAAAATCTAAAAATGTTGAAAATGGTGTAAGACTACCTGTAACATAGAATGAGACCAGTCTACAAACTTGAGGTAATTTATCCATGGCAACACCTTGAAACATAAAACCATATATTTTAATTATTAGATAATGGGGTAAAAATACTCCATAATCAATATCAATAGTTATATTGTATAGAATTACTTAAACCAAGGCAAAACCTATAGGGTATATAGATTAGCAGATAGATTTGAAAGGTCAACTTATTAGGAATGGTTCATAAATCTCATACCACCAATATTATGCAACAAAATTTAAAATGGAATATAACTAAGTATATAATACATCTCCAAGAGCATTTTTCCTAAAACCTCTTATGTTGACCATACCAAGTACAAACTTATAGGTCATGTTTGTTTGCCAAGTCTAGTAGATGAGAGCTAAGTAGTTTTATTCATTTTTTGGAGTTTTTTTATCAAACTAATCATTAAAGTGAGTTTATTTAAGACCAAGGGACATTCCTAAAATGTCCCAAATTTTAGGAGACCATACAATTTTGTACACCTCATTAAATGCTCAAGTTTTGTAAGAAAATTACCCCTTTTTTAGGAACCTACCAATTATCAATAATAGTTACCAAAGAATTCCTAGGACACATGTCACATGATAAAACCTCTTTCAACCTTCAAATTTCCCTAGAAACCTATACAAATCATTAAATTCTCAGTTTTGACCCCTAAAATGACTCAAAAAAATGTGTTGGCTAATAAAATAAGTGACCAAGGCTAATTAATCATTGAATAACATTAAGTGACATATGATAAACCTTATGAACAAACATTAAACCACCTAAAACACTTAAAAACTCAATTATTTACCTAGTGATGCCCCAATTTAACCTAAAAGTCAAATTTGGTCAACAAATTGGTGACTCATAGGGGTAGTATGTTTGTTTTACTAATTAGACCAGTAGCCTTATTAGTCCATTGGGATATGGATTCACATGTACATGAATATTGATAGACACCTTCCTTTTACCACCCAGAAAACATAAGGAAAAATAACAAGAAGCAACACACAAGACAAGAAACTAAGCAAACACACTTGTACTTCATGAGCACTTATAGAACACACACAACCCAAACTAAACAAATGACTCAAACACTAACTAACCTAAGATAAAAACTCCCTTATAGATCAAAGGGGAAGTTTTAAACCTTCTTTCTTCATGCCATGAAAGATCTAGTGAGACATGTAACCTTTTATCCTTTAGCATTGATACCTCTAACCTCTTCATGGTATTTGACAAATTCATTGGCATGAGGTTCAATGAGAACCAAAAAACTCCACCTAAATTGACCAAGGAAATGAAATCCTCATGCATCCAGATATTCTCATCCTTCTCATGAACTCGGTCCTTGATGTGCAAATTTGATAATATGGCAGTCCTTTCACCCTTGTCCTTCTCCTCGACATAGTGTGATTGATGTTTGGAAGCACTAAGCTTCCCTCCACCATGTTACCACATCCCTAAATGTGGTTTTAACTCATATGAATATTTTTATTGTCTTTTAGGCATAACAAGGTCTACCTTAACATCATTATCCATGACTACAACTTCTTGTATATTAACATCATCAAGTGACTTCATGATAGCAGGTTCTTGAGCAACAGAAAGAAATTCATTTTTATGTTTGATTAAACACTCAATATCATTCTTAGATTCATTAGTAAACTTGTCATTATCTATGAAATCTTTTGAAGAATAATTATTTGTACCCAAACTATTAAATTCCTTACATATGGCATTGAAATTTTGCCATAAATCTTCTTCATCATGAATGTCATCTTCAAGGGTTATTTCCTCTTCCTCGGTCTCATGAGACTCTTTGAGGATAACCACTTCTTGAGGAGTGATTTGACCTTCATTATTGCTAGTAAACTCCACTTCATGCTTGAGATGGTCATCTATAGCTTCATGATCAGACATGGATTCTTCTTTAATCACCTCCTTCTTCAAGCATTGGCCACGTTCCTCATAGATACACATCCCTTCAAATAAGGAGGCAAAAGTATATGGATTATCCTTTTTCTCACTTATTTAAGTCCCTATGATGATCTATTTCTCATAGTTACTCATGAGATCCTATTGATCATCCATGAATTAAGATTTCTCTTCATCACTTGCTTCTCTTAAGATAGGCTCTTCTTCAAGAAGGGGTGAGGTGCAAAGCTTATAGATAGGATCATGGATTTGGGGTGAAGGACTTGGAATATTATATGTAGTGGGAGGTGAAGGGGTTGGAAATGGAGTGTGGGATGAAGGAGAAGGCTTATGAGTGGGCTTGGAAAAGATTAAAAAAATAGTAAATTCATATGGAAGTGAGTTATTTGGTTGATCAAAAGGAAAAACACCTACATGAGTAGGAGTTATACTTTGCCAATGATATAGTTGTGAGTAATTCATGAAAACATCTGATTTCATATGATAATAACCATAGAAATACTTTTGAGGCTAATAGGCATCATGATGTGAAGGATAAGGTTCATATTGGGATTGATAGAGAGGTGTTTCTTGATAGTTCTCTTGGTAACCATACTCATAGGGTTATTCAAAAACATAGTGTCCATATGGAGAGGTAAATGAAGGGTTATAGGACTACCACAAGTCTTTTTCTTGAATGGACCGATACACTTCATGTAAAGGATAAGTAACAAATTATTCATATTGATAAGGAATGGAACAAGATATAAATGTCTCACCAACATGTGTAAAACAAAACAAAACACCAAGGTCAGCCATGTAAATTCACTAGGAATAAAAACACAAGGAATGATCATCAAAATTAATACCTAGACTGCTTGACCAGTTGATGTAACTTCAGAGTCACCATTGATGTTTAGATAGATGCATCCAAATGCTAATTGTTGAGAGACAACACCAAAAATCTCTCAACTTATTGCACCGAGAGTCCCATTTATCATGCCAAAAACTATTGTCACTTATATTTTCACCCTTTGAGGAGATGGCTCATCTCTCCTCATCCACGTGGCATAATGAAAACATCTCACTTGATGTGGGTATGCCTTGAAATGCTTTAACCTATACTAATTGATTGATTATAGTGAAAAAGGATAGAACTAGCATGAAATGAAACCTATTCTAGAGGGTGATGCACCAAGATGTTTACCATAATACTATTTTACTTGATCACTTTGAAACAAAGCATACAACTCTAATTTAAGAGTCCTAGAATGCACTAACATTAGTATTTTAATATGAAGGTGCCATATACGAAGAATATATAAGGTAAGTGAAAAAATACATCACTTTTTAGATGATAATACTTCCTTGTACACTTAATAACATGTCCATACAATTCACAACACTACATATGATGTTCTAGGCATGGAATAATTTACATTAGTCATGGAAGGATTGAGAGAAAGCAAGGATAAATGAATATCTTTTAACCATTCAATATCATCTCTTCACACACTTTAACAAGCTTATATATGAATTTAAACTTATTTTCTAAGGAAAGTACAATGTCAAAACTAGTAGGGCTTCACCATACCTGGTGTGGTATTCTATTACAAAGGCCAAAATGGTAGCTCTTAAAGAGCTTGAGAGAGAGAAGAAGAGAGAAGTATAAGGTTCACAAGGAAACTTTTAAATATAATAAAATTGTTTATTTATGAATTAAAAGAGGATATTTGATGAACCATGCAAGGTTATGAAGCCCAAATGTTAATTCAAGGCATAAACTTCATGAAAAGTGGCATAAAATTCCTTAATCTGGCTCAAAAAACTACCTTCATGATTTTTACATATTTGAATACCTCATAACTAATTATGAATAGGTAAAATTATTTATATTAAGGTCAAGTAAATAATTCATTCCTCTCCATGCTTGGTTTTAGGCTTGGTCATCTAGAATCAATTGGAAAGGAGCCATCATCATCTACAGTCTAGAAAACTCCTCTTTTATGCACCCTACACACTTGGCTTTCAAAAAGGCATTATTTTTTCATGAAAATACATGGGAAGGTGTGGATGATACCTATAAATATCATTAATTTATTTATAATCATTAGTGGACACATTAAAAAGACATACTCTTGAAGTTTTCACACCTTTCACTAGCTTGTCTAATATGCTAGTTTTGGTTGGCTAAGATGAAGCACCTAGTTTGGACACTTAAATGTTTTTAAATGGAATTAAATGGACATAGTGAGCTATAAAAATTCTAATAATTCCTCCCAAACTTTATTTCACCTTCAAACTCCTCCTTTAGCTTCCACAACACAATAAATGGTTAAAAACACCCTATTTATCACCCCATTTATACAAGTAAATATATCTAAAAATCATGGTAGGGATCCATAGTGAGTCTTATACAAGTTTTAATAGTTTTAATGGTCAAAAATTTCCATTATAATGCATCTCTAGCTTCATTTCTCTAGACTAGTCTTTACAAGGGTTTTGGAGGGTTTCTAAGCAGTTTGACCTTTTAAGGTTGTTTCATAAAAACTTGACATTTGAGTTGTAGAAAAATTCCATAAATTGGTTTTTAAATACCTTTTATAACTTCCCAAAATTCCTTTATCTCCCATGAAAATCATCAAGAGAGATATGAGTGTTCAAATCTATCTTATCGAGCTCTTTTTCTCTTTTCTTACATGCCTAAGTTACTTTTGGAAAAAAATGGCTTATTTTGTGCTTCCCCTACATATAAAAAGATTTAAAATGTCTTATTATACCCCATAAACATTACTAAATAGGTTTTAAATCTCTCATAAGGCTAGAATTGTCATTGTTTTCCTATTTGGTCCTCAGGCCAAACTCTTGCCTAGTAGCCATAACTGTACCTTAGAGCTCAAAATAACTTTTGATACTTTTCCATACCTCAAAAAGGCTCTAAAACATATATATTAACCCTCTAAAAATTCCTCTATAGGATATAAATATCACTTCACACTAAAAATGAAGATTATTCTCTATTTAGCTTCTAGGCCTTAATGTGTTTAACAGGGATGTTTGCAACTCCAAGGGTTTAGACCATTTTGATAGCATTTATCCATTTTCAATGAGTTTTATATTATTTCATAGGTTTAATCCAAATATATACACCTTATTTCTAAGTTTCCACAACTCTTGATCCCACTTTCATTGCTTTCTATATAAATATGCCAGTTTCTCTTAAGGGGAGTGCCCTCTTCTTGAGACAAAATAGAGGGAACTTCCCCTATTTTATTAGAATAATTAAATGGTTTATCATCTTACTCAGTTCAATAAGACACCTTGGAAAAAAAATTGGCTATTTAATATGTAAATACACCCCTTGAATTTCTCAAATTCCAAGGTAGACTTGTGGAGGGCAAACTATGTATGTAGAGGATTCCCTATGTGGACTGTAGGTACTTGGTCAGGGTATTTATTTTACTTTATATCCATTATGGAGGTGTAATAAGGTTATTTACACCATATTAATGACCTTAATAATGAAATATAACCCTAATAACTATGCTTACACCTTGTAACCCTTCCTTTCATTGAACTTTTCAAGACTGAAGTTCTAACATGACTAAGTTTTCCTATAATATGTTACACCTGTAGGTGTATATGTGTTTTCAAGTCCTTAATATAGTTATTAGAGGCATATTTGAGTCCCTTAATTCCATTTTATATTAATTTGAGCTTCCTATCCTACCTTTATGTATTTATCATATTTAAAACCACCCAATTTACTTTCTATCTGACTCAGTCAATAGTATACTATATTTTGTCCCTAAGGTATTGTACTTGTAGGTGAATTGATAATAGTTTGACCTTGGAATATTTATTAAAACTCTCTTGAATCTATTTTTGGTTATTAACATCCATCTAGACTTTTTTTTCTACTTTTATGTTTACTCTACACTTAAAAAATCTCCAAGCTTGTTTACTGTCTATCACAGTCAATAGTGGTTGACTCTATTAAAGGCAATAAGACTTATGGACAAAAACTATATTTGAAACTTGTGACAAGTGTTCTTTACAACTCATTTAGGTATTTAGTAGCATTTTTTCATCAACTCAACATGGGTGACTTCATGTCCAAACTCCTTATTCCTATAGTTGGTAGTATAGTAGGTGCTTATTTATGATAATGTAGAGGCCTGTAGGTGATGTAGACCTTGAACATCTATAATAAAATTTAATTGGTTGCCTCAATTACCATATATTAATATTACACATGGAAAGGTAATTTAATTATGAATATTGTACCCTACTTACTCTTTGAAATGCTAAAGTCACTTGAATATTTAAAACTATCCTCCATTTACCATCTGCCTCTCAAATTTTGCTAAGTCTATGTCCTTGTTGCAGGATTCAAGATGAATGCACTAGGGGTGAAAAAATTAAAGTATCATTGTTGTGAGGAATCTTTAAAATAGCTAAGTGCTCTATTTTTTTAATTTGGAGATAAAAGCCTTGAACACAATCACTATTCTTTTGAGCATGGTTGCCAATTTCCATTTTATAATCCATCCTCTATATGAGTCTACCATGATATCTATATCATATAAAGACTTCCAAGAAAGTTTTCTCCACATTTTTAAACTTATTCTCTTATGTCTCTTTCTCTTTGTTAAGGACACCTAAAGGTGAGTATCTTCATACATAGGTAGCAAAGTAAGATAATTATTAGTGAGCATGAGATTTGATCTTACTTGATACTAGGCCTATCTCAAAACTTTCCAATGTACTCATCACACTTCTAAAGTGTTGAAAATACCAATAAGGCTCTTATTTTATCTTGACATCATTTTGAAAGGCTGTAGATGCACATTTTCTAGTATACAAGTAGTAAAAGAGGATAATTGGTAGTGAACATGAAACAATCCATGTATGAAAGAAACTAACTTTTCATGGTGTTCCAATGTAACATCAAGATTTTGAAAAGTCTAAAACAATCTTTCACACTCGCTTTTAATGTTGGAGTCTTTTGTAGATGTTGACAAAGATGTATGTTCATGGTTTCTTGACTACATATATTGTTTATGACTGTAACTATCTCCTTTTCTTACACCATATGAAATATAGTCACTTGTCCATGTTTAAAAGAGAGATATCAACATTTTCAAACCCCCTATGGCTCCATGTACATGATGTATAACTATGTATAGCTCCAAACTAACTATGTATGGTAGTTTTATGGCAGTTGACTATATGGCTCTCAAAGATTATACTTCATGGAGAATGTTTATTTGGAGGATAATAGAAATTTGAATGGTTGAAATGACATGGAAAAAATGATAATGAAAGTATCTCAAATTTTTGGTACCATGATCAAAACTTGAAGGTCTTTAAAATGGTGTAAGATTGCATATAATATAGAATGAGACATGTCTATAAAATTGAGGTGATTTTCTCATGACAACACCTTGAAACATGAAAAAAAGTATGGGGATTATTATATAATAGGGTTAACATCCTCAAGAATCAATATTAATAGCTATATTATATGAAATTTCTTAAACTATGTCAAAACCTATAGGTTACATAGATTAGCAGGCATATTTGAAAGGTCAACTTCTTAGGAATGGTTCATAAAACTTAGAACACCATTCCTATATAAATAAATGTAAAATGGAATATAAATGAGTTTATAATACACCCCAATATATTTTTTTATGAAACCTCTTTTGTTGATCTTACCAAGTACAAAACTATAGGTCATGTTTACTTGCCAAGCCTAGTAGAAGGAGAGATAAGTAATTTTTTTCATTTCTTGGAGTTTATGATAAAAATTATCACTAAATTGAGTGTATGTAATACTAACGTACATTCATAAAATGTCCAAAAATATAGGAGGCCTTATAATTCCATACACCTCATTAAATGCTCAAGTTTTGTAAGAAAACTACCTTTTTTAAGGAACCTACAAATTATCAGCTTGTAATAGTTACCAAAGACTTCCTAGGACACATATCACATGAAAAAACCTCTTTAAACCTTCACACTTCCTTATAAACCCATACAAGTCATTAAATTTTCAATTTTGACACCTAAAATGACTCAAAAGGATGTGTTGGCTAATAAAATAAGTGACCAAGGCTAATATATAATTAAATAACATTAATTGACCTATTATAAACCTTATTAAAAAACATTAAAACACTTAAAAACTCAATTTCTTATGTAGGGGTGCCCTAATTTGACCTAAAAGCCAAATTTGGTCAACAATGTCAAAGGTACATCTTGTGAAAGATGATGTCAAATGTGACTAAGCCTAGTCTAGTAGTGTGTGATGTGACAAAGTGAATTGAGAGAGTGTTGTCATTTAAGTATTTTTTCATGAAATATAATTTTAAGGGAAGAGAGAATTTCAAGGTAATTAATGCCTTCTAGTTTCATGAAGGTACAAGTCATTGATGTCAAAGTTGCATAAGAAGCCTAGTCATGACATGAAGAGGTATGTGAATAAAAATAAATGAACACAATAATGTTAAGGTTTTATGTAACTATTTTAACATGTATGTGAGTCATTGAAACACTCATGTGAGTTTCAAGGTGAACCTTTAGGGGTAATACTTTTAGACTAATCCTACACCTAGACCTCTCTTAAACCCTACCTAGTCTACTAAGGTAAGAAGATTAGATTCCAAGGAAAGTATTCATATGTGAGAATTTAAAATGGTAATATATATTCTTTTAATAATTCTCACAAATTTTTAATCCATGGTTTGAAGGAAATTTAATGAAACACTTTTTTAGGCCTTCTTGAGTTCATGAAATGAGGCCTCAAGACCCAATAAGCACTTTTAGACATTCATTGGCATGTGTAACCTCTACATGGGAACTTGATATATTAAGGAGAGATTAGAAATGTTCCTATATAAGATATATAGGCATTGGTCTTGGATTTAAGGGGTAGTCCTTTATGAACAATCATTGACACTAAAACCTATGTTAAACCTCCCTAAAACCCTAATAAGGACTTGATGTGAAATATATTATTTCAATCAGATAAATATGGATTATAATTATTATACAAGATATTATATCATGTATTAAACTTTCCAAAGTACCTCCAAGTGGTGGTGGTTAGTCAGATGAGAGAAAATGCATAGATACATGCTTGTTTAACAAGAAATTATTATAGGTCTCAAAAGTTATATTGGTCAATTAAATAAAAAGGATGGGAGAAGAATATAGAGACTCATTTTTCATATATATTATCATTCATGGATATGTTACAGCATTAAAATCTTATAATTTGGTCATCCAAGTTAGCCATTCAAAAATAAACCTAATGGTGCAAATAGTGCAAACCCAAGTAAAGATGAGAAGATGGATTTGTGGGTCTGAGAATGTGAGATTGATGAAAAAAAGTACATGAAGGTTTTATTTATGACTTTTAAGTCATGTTAATTCTTGGAAGAAGTTTTGGAGGTTAATAAATATGATGAAAATTTTTCTCACAAAATGCCATGTCTGGTTCAAATAAGACTATGTGATACAGGGTCAAGAAATTGGTTTACAAGACCAATATTTTCCATTACACCATATGATATTTATACCTAAGTATGGTATATTATATATATATATATATATATATATATATACCATAGGACCAATTACATGCATCAGATTCATGGAAAGTGTCTACATAGGTATTGGAGGTCAAAGTCACCGTGATTGATCTTTAAGGTAATTTGATAGTTTTGAGTGGGTGAGTTGCAAAGATGTTTTTGAGCTTTTACCTCCTGATTGAAAGTGTTCCAAGGATTTGGTGATGACTCTAAGGTCATGAATAATTCCTATACATGTTTTTGTTATATTTGAATATCTTAAGGGTGTTTAATCTTTGATTTTTCAAGATAGACATTTGAGGTATATAGGCCTAATAGGATTGTTTGTCCTAAAAGAGCTTTCATGGTATGAACAAAGGGTATATGTCTAATAAAGCATGGAAAGGTCAGTCTAGGTCATTATCTAAGAGATTTAATGGTTTTCTATTATTTTTTGAGGCCATCTAGGCCTAAGAGGATCAAATTTTGATGCTAAGAAGATAGACCTAATGCAATTAGGTCTCCATGAGACCTAAAAGAGAAATGAGGCCTAATTGAGTTGTTTCAGACCAAAAGGGTCCAAATTTCATTTTAATAATGATCATAAAGTGTTTTAAGACTTATGATTTGGCCTACCTAAGAGGATAAAGGTGTGTGGCCTACCAAGTGGTGTGTGACCATAACACCTGTATATACACAAGGCAATTTAGGTCTATTTAAATATAAGTAATATAATCAAATACAATTTTGATTGGTAGAGAAGAAGGAGGTCTTAAAATTAGAACATAATAAAAAATAATAGGTTTGGTGATTATAATACATGAGGTATATGATTTGGTGCTAGAGTCACATAGGGAGTTGGTGCTTCCTTGCATGTAGGTGCTTGATAAAGCCTAATCAAGTGAGTGTTTGACATCATTGGGGTTGGTGCTCTAAGTTGAGTTGGTGATCCAAGTTGAGTTGGTACTCAATATAATTTGATATTCTATTTTATATGGATACATTACATTTTTAGGGATCATAGTGGGTTTTATTCCCCTTGATTTTTTCACACTTGTATGTGTGTCTTCTTGTGTTATGTTTATGTCAATTTGGATCTTTATTTATTGCTAAATGTTAATGTTGATTTTATAGTTCATGAATAATTATAATTGAAAAAAAAAAATTGGTACACTGATTACCCCCCCGCCTCCATTGATTTGGCTTGAAACACACCCTTAAGTCTTTAAAATCCTGAATATTGATTCTAAGACTATGAATGTGAGCATGGTTTTAGTTGACTACAAGTGGAATCTCAAAACCTAGTTTCTGACATCTGATAATATCAATAAAATGTGGTGATATCATTTTGAAAATGTATTCAATATAGTCTGTCCATCCTTTTACCCCTATGTACTTCATGCCTAGGCTAGTCTAGAATATGGACCAACTTATAGGTGTACATATAAGGGAACATGGTATTCCTATAGGTGCTTGTTTCATACCTAAGTACTGTAATTCATACCCTACATTCCTCTTGAGGTCACTAAAATCATTCTACAATTGGTTAAACTCACTCCTCACTTAGGGCCATGCTAACATTCTCTAGCACAAATGTACTTCTAATTATTTCTTATGAGATATAGGTTCATTTTGGTCTTAAGGGCATTGTAGCTACTGAACACTTTCAATAAAGATTTGCCTAGGTTAGAAACCACTCAAGCACTATATTCTATGGTCTAGAAACTTCATCCTATGCTCAAGATGATACCTTTAGATTGAGTCTTTGAGAATGAAACTATTAGGTCTATCTAGATCCCATATGACCTCACCTACAAATGACATTTTGTATCAGCAAAATCTCTTTCAAAGAAGTTAAGGAAAAAATTCTCAATTAATAACTTTTAAACTCTACAAACATTAAACTCAAATATTTTATCCCGAGATGAGGCTTGAGGATGCTTAACCATTTCAACAAGTTGATATGACCCCCATCTTTTGATTAGACCCAAAATATTCATTCTTGGATCTATTTCAACCTTCATATTGCTTCAATCTTTTTTGATCTCTTCACTTCGATAGGTCTCCATCCATATTTGAGTGAGAGTAATAGTTTCATAGTTTTAAATGATCAATCCTTTTCTTAAAGGTGATGGATAATTTGAGTATATTATAATTTTTTAAGATAATGGAGTTATATCAAGGCTTTGGATATGTATTTTGAGTCTCCTATAGACTATTACATCTCTAAATTTTGAGTTTTGTATACTCAATATACATTCTGCTTGAGTGATAGTGAGACTGTAGGTTCACCATGACATCAAAAAACTACATGTATGATCAAATAATATAGAGGTTTACCTTAAAATGATGGGATGACACCAATGCACATTGTCTTGGCCTTAAGCCATTTCATACCTAAAAGATGAACTTTGCAACATTGAAACATCATCTTGCAAACCAACAATGCTCCCTCTAGCACAATGAAGTGATATTTCTTACCAAATCATTTTTCACATGTGAAAATTAGTTTAAGAACCATATTATAGGATTTAAAATACTCTAAAAATTTTCATAAATCACTTAAGAAACCTCAGACTAATGCAAACATATGAGAAAACTAAAGCCAATGGGGATGTTTAGGTAATTTAGAGTCACTCTCATTCTTAAGGATGGTTTATGAAGTAAAAACCACCATTCTAAAAAATATGACCATGGAATTATATATCATGAATACTAATTTCATCTACCAAAATAATTCATCTCAACTCTACCTCTTCTATCTGATCCAATTGTAAATCAATTGACCTTATTGACCTACCAAAGGTAGTGAAGAGAGAGATGGACTAGTTTTTGGTTATTTTAGACTTGAAAAAGAATATTAATATTGGATATGAACTATGGGGATCTGAAATGACACTATTGAAACTTTCACACGTGCCAAAACTATGTTGTAATATGTACAACTGCATAAACTCCCACTTTTTCAACTAATCTTCTTGATTTCAACATTGAACCCACAAAATGTTAGTTTCAAAATGGTTACTCACACCTACCAAAAATCATCCAAACTAACTTACACTTTGACATACTTTTTCTTTTGTTATAAATTGTACAACTTCATTAAAAAACCCCAAAAGGATATAAGATGAAATAAAATCAACCTAGATAAAATTGACAAGGGTAAGACATATTATATGACCTCACTAATGACTATGGTGAGCATTTATGACCTAGAGGACCTTATTAAAGTTTTTAACTTGCAAGGGGATTGACTAATTTGACTAGGGGTCAAATTAGTCAACATATCCAATGAAGTAAAGGCTAAAGACTAATGAATAAGGGTTGTCCATGTGGATTAGATGACATCATCAAACCCCATAACATAAATTTGGTAGGATTGTACCCATAAACATACTAATAAGGTTGGATCTTTGAACCAATGAAAGCTTTCAATGTGGTATTTGTCATTGACTTAAAATTTATGATTGTATCAAATTTTAAATCTATCAAAATCAACTAAATAATGCACCTTTTATTTACTTTAACTTATAAATAAAATTTGTGAGATTTTCATTAATCTATTGAATATTTAAATTCAAAATATCATGTTTATTAAAATTTTCTATAAATGCAAATGTTTCAAGTTATAATGTAAAATATTTGTTTAATTTTTGCATTCATAGTCATGTTTTCCTTCCTATTCTTTCTCTCAAAGGTTTTTAACTTGATCATTTTATTTACAATGAACAATTTTAAATGATTCAACGGAGAGCCTCCATGTGTCAACCATCTAGGGATAATGTATCAAAACAAAATTTATTTTAAAATGTGGCTATGCTTTTGTAAGGCCCTTATATTCAATGATTATGCCACATGGATAAATTGCATAGGTTAGAGTGTCAGGGGCAAGCTCAAATAAATTCTAAGTCTTGAGAACCTCAGCCACATGGAACAATCATAGGAACTTGGCCCCCTAGGGAACCAAAGGTATTATAAATCTTTGAAGGCCCACCAACCATTCAATCTCTTATATCAATGGTTTTTGGGAACTGATAGATTATCAAGGAAAAAAAAGTGATATAAAACATGAAGGCCTAATATGTGGATACATATCAAAGTTTGATGACCTAGGGACAATGAAGGGATGCCCAAAGGTTTTCAATCATTGATCTCATAGATCAATGGCTCATATAATCTAATCACAAATGGACCCAATAATGAAGGAGATTCAATGCCCCAGGTCAATGATATTATGTTAATTGGCATCATCTCATAAGAATAGGTTGATAAAATAAATAAAATATCCCATAGGTTTAAAGGAAGGATAGGAAATCACAATTTGCCATAGGGATAAAGAGGGAGACCTGAGGAGAATAGATGACCATAACATAGCAGTGAAAAGATTATCTAGGGTAACAAAGATAAGGCAAGTCAAGGAGTGGTGTAGACATCACCACATGGATCCCAAAAAAATACATGAGGTCATGAGTCCAAATTTGATGCCCATCTATCATGTTAAGTTGTCAAGCCCAAAAAATGACCTATGCCATCTGCTAAGAACATAAATGAATAAACACAATAGAGTTCAATGTAAATTTATAGGCATAAATGTAAAAATGACTAGTGGCATTAGAATTTGATCATGGGTAAAGGGTGACCACATTTCAAAATGGCATGGGGATCATATCATGTGGATAATATAGGATAAGAATTTAATTTTAAAAGAGTGGAGATTTGATACAATAGAATGGATATGAATTAGCTAGAATATTTGTCAGGTATTCTCAAACACTTTTTCAATTCATGATTGAATTTTGTAAATTCCCCATTAGTAGTATGAATTTGAATATGGGAATAGGATTGTTTATAAATGATCAATAAATTGATTCAATAGTGGTTGCATCTTTTAGAATTAGAGGCTAGAGTAGTGAGATATGCCTATTTATTTTCTAGTATTTTCCTACTTTCTAGTTTTGGCACTCCATTTTATGAGTTGAGGATATTTGGACTGAGAACTATAAATTTACTAAAGTATTTGATGAATCCCAAATTTGATCCTTTAATGAAATAATATTTTATCTAAAAGTTTTGTCAATAGATAGACATAGTTTTCACATGTATATGGTGGCTCAATTTTCCTCATTTGACATTGCTAACTCTATACCCCTTAGAATCTTGCACCATATTTGTGCATGGTTGTGACATGTTAGCCAAACAAATATTGGTTTTATGAAGTGATTGGTTGAATCAATAGAATCAAATATGTCCCCTCTAGAAATCAGGCTCATATTTTATTTTTCCTTACCCTTCGCTCTTTTTATTTTTTATCAACTTGGTTAGAGTTGGTATATTACTTTGTCTTAGGTATCAATAAATACAATTTAAGTTTTCATGTTCATCTTGATTATTTGGTTTTATTTATTATTTTTAATGTATTGTTGAATCTGTATAATTAAGGAACATGTTTAAATTATAGGTGTATTCTCATGTTAAATATATATTATGATTTATCTAGGCAACAAGCCCCATATTTAAAATGGTTATGGTTTGCCTAAAATAATGTAACACTAGGATAGGCCCCTTAAATTAGGATGGTAACATTGAGCCACATGAGTGAAGATTAGTGCACAAAGACATGGTATAAGAGACCTTGTGGAGATCTTGTAGACCTTTTTTCATTATGGGTTTGGTAATGGTCCATCCATCCCCAAACCTACTGCCGATGGCATGTCAAAACACACATTAACAATTTCTAGTGCAATAATTGATTAGAAATTAAATATTTTAACTAAGAAAGAAGGTTTATTTTAGATTGTATATATAGATATTATAATATCCTATATTATGATTAAGAGATTCCATTTTAATATTGATAGATAAGGACTCATTTTAAAATAAATAGACTAGGGAGTGTTGTGCATAAGTAAAAGTTAAGTTATATGACTTATAGTCAGAACACTACTTTACTACCATGATTATCTTAGGCCTAAATACTATGTTTAGGGATTATGAGTAAAAAATATAGATTTTATTAAATCTTTTATGAATTATAAAAGGCTTAGAAAGGCTAACCTAGATTAGGATGGATTTTTAGCATGGATTATTTAATATGGAAATCAAATCTATTGGTGTTATCTGATTTTAACTATAGAGTCTTGAATGCCTAATATATGTAAATCAAGTGAACAAACCTGCATTATGGTCATTTTATTAATAATCAAATTTTATTCCTACATTATAACTTGAGATAACACTTTATATTAGTATTCTATTAGTTTGGGACTCTTGAGTGTAAAACTATTTTTTTTTTGGTGGACTATTGTTGGAATTTGTATCTCTCACTTTGAAAGTAAAAATGTCCTAGATCCTCTACTTGAAATTTCTCATAAATTATGATATTGTTGTCTAGTTATTTATAGTATTTTGGAATGAATTTCAATGAAAAGGATTTTTTTTTTTTTTTTTTTTTTGGGTTGTTCACCATGTAATCCTTCATTTTAGGGGATGATGAGTGGTGATAGGCAAGAATCCATCTCATAAAATCATTCATCATCATTTAATGTGAAGGGTAATTGTTTTTAAAAGAGAGTATTTATTTTTATGGACTATGACCCAACTTTGTTATAAATATTAAGACTATAATGAAAATATTGGCTAGAGTAAATTTATAGATGTATAAATTGTTGGCCCATTGTAATTTATAGTTTACATGTGTATGTGATGCAATATTATATAGAGGATTATTACATAGTCTATATATTTTTTTCATGTGATAGTGGTTTTACTACACACTATTTCGGTTACATTATTGATGTATGCATTTCCATTATCTTTCCATTCATGAAGGGAATGACCACTCCTACTGTGGAGGTGTGCATGAGATTAATATTATGTGGTTAGAGGTAAAGTGAAAAGATGATACTCTCCCTTTATACAACTAATTCAACCATTTTTATATATAGTAAAGGATATTGTAATATTTATGAGATATTTTGTAAATCTCTATTGTACTATTATAACTTTTCATTATTATATTATCTAAGTTATACAATAAATACTAATAGATTTTTTTACATTTATGAATTACCATGATTAACTAAAACAATAGATGTATATTTTGAATATATCTATTTTTTTCATGAATTTATTGAAAATATGTAGCATATATTTATTTACATGATTTGTTTTATGGTCTTATCATATCTACTTGTAATGAAATTAATTAGATGTTTGTATAAAATGATTTTATATTACACAAAATAAGGAAATATGAGAGATCACACATTAATAATTGATAGCGTAGTAAAATATTGGATATTATAACAAAGCCACTTTGAGGGGGAATCCTCCATAACAATGCAATACGAGAAGAATACTTAATATGATGATCAAAAGACTAATCACTACCTCCTATATATAGTTTATGTAACCATGGTTATTCCATAAGCTGACCTAAATAAGAACATAGAGAAATGTAATGAGAATATAAAAGAGGTATGTAAGCCACAAGTCAGCCACACATATCCCTAGACATGTCAAAGGTTAAGGGAGTAGCATGCCCTTCCCCTTAAAAATAACATTGTCCTTAATGTTGAGTCATTTTTGGATGTTATTTCACAAAGGATTCATCCTCCTAAGTAGCATCTTCACAAGGTATATTCATCCATTTGATTAGGTACTCCTTAATCATTCTAGACTTTAGCTACTTACTGGATATTTCATGAATCATCTCAGGATTAAGAATAACTCTACCTTCCTCATCTAATCATAGTAACTTGGTTTAAGTAGCGAATCTATGTCCAGTGACTTTATTCAAGCAAGATACATGAAATATTGGATGTATGTGAGTTGAGGAAGGAAACTCTAACGTGTAGGCCATACTAACAATTTTTTGTAAGATCTTATAAGGCCCATAATACTTAGGAGATAGCTTGTTATATTTTTCATATTGCTTTAAAGACATATACTTATATGGATGTAATAAAAAAAAGACCCAATCACTAATGTCAAAATGCCTCTCATTCCTGTGTTGATCTGCCTACTGCTTCATGTGATTCTAGGCCATGGCTAAATTTTTATGCAAGCTTGCAAGGACCTCTTATTGATGGTGAATATGTTATTCAATTGCATGAACCTTCAAGGTTGAAGTGATGGATGGAGGATGGTATCCATATAGTGCCACAAAAGGAGACATTTTGAAAGAACTATGAATAGAAGTATTATACCACCATTCAATAAGTGGAAACCATTGAACCCATTTTTCTTGTTTATTAGAAACAAAAAAATGGAGATATGCATCTAGACATTTGTTGACTACCTCAATTTGTTCATCTAATTGAGGATGATAGTATGAAATATGAGCCAATTGGATACCCAATCATGTAAATAACTCAATCCAAAAAATGCTAGTGAAAATGGGATCTCTATCACTGACAATGATCTTAGGGTACCATGAAATTTTTAAACTATATTAAGAAAAGAAGAATCTACTATACTAACAATAAATGGTTGTGATAAAGAAAAAAATTAGCATACTTATTGAGATGATCCACCACAACCATGATAACATTCTGGCCATCAGATCTTGGTAACCCTATAATGAAATCCATAGACACCTCTTCCTAACATTGGCTAGGGATGGATAAAGGCTACAAAAGACCTAGGGTTTTTATATTTTCTCCTTTATTTTTTTGATAGATCATATATTTAGCCACATATTTTTGGACATCCCCCTTAATTTCTTCCCAAAAAAAATCTTGCTTGATTCTATGATAGGTTTTCAAAAATCTAGAATGACCCTCAATTAGAGTTGTATAAAGTTCCTAAATAATTTTGTGTTTAAAAATAGAATTCTTTCATAGGCATAATCTGTCTTTATACCATAATGCATCACTCTTTCAAGTGAATTTTTCAAATCCACCTAAACCTTGTTGAAGATTTTAAATCAAATCATCGATAACACTATGATTTTCCCATTCTGATCATGATTCCTCTATCCAATATGCCTAAAAAATGGTCATAACACATAGAAATGCCTCAACTAATTCATCCTTCTTATATAGTGCATCTACCACTACATTGTCCTTGACTTTATTGTAAATTATTTCAAAATCATAGATTAACATCTTAGTTAACCATTTCTATTGTTATTTAGATGAAAACTATTGTTCAAAAAAATATTTGAGACTATCATGATCACTCTTTACCTAAAAGTGATGACCCATCATATAAGGTCTCTATTATTTGATTGCATGAAAAATGGCCATCATTTCCTTCTCACATATGGGATTTTGATAATTTTTACCATTTAGTTGATGAATTTCAAATGTAAGTGGTATGCCTTATTGCATGATTATAATACCCATACCATACCCAAATGCATCACATTCAACCACAAAAGTCTTGGAAAAATTTGGAGTGTCCAATACTAGAGTGGTGCACATAGCCAATTTCAATTATTCAAATGCCCTGGTAGTTGTATCAATCCACTAAAAGGAGTCTTTATTCAACAAAGAGTTGAGTGGGGCTAAAATGCTACCATAATTTTTGATAGACCTACAATAGTAACTAGTTAGCCCCAGATATCCCCTTAGTTACTTGAGTGTCTTAGGAATTATCCAGTCCACCATTGCTTGGATTTTTTTGGATTCAATTTCACTCCATGTGAAAATAGATGACCTAAATACTCGACCTAACAAGCTCCAAAATTACATTTGGAAGGTTTGGCATATAACTGATGTTGTTCTAGAATTGAGAGTACATGTTTCACATGGTACAAATAGTCTTCCCAATTTTTACTATAAATGAGGATATCACCAGCTATAAAATTTGTTCCATTAATGGTAATAGATAGTGATCTTTAAGTGAAGCCCTATTCAAATCACGAAAGTCAACACACAATCTAATCTCACTATTCTTCTTTCATACTGGAACTAGATTTGTCATCCAAGTTGAGTGAGTGTTTTATTGTAAATATAATAGCTAACTCTATGAGTTTATAAATCTCAACTCTCATCAAAGGTTCAAGCTTAGGATTGATGGGCCTTTGTATTTGTCTCACTAGTTTAGTTTCAACCTCTAACTCAATGGTGTGTTGAGATAAAATTGGATCAAATCCCTTGAGATCACTATATTACAATGAAAATACATCAGTAAAACTTGTGCATAACTCAATGAAAGCTTCTTTTTGTGAAGGAGTGCATACCTTACCCAACTTCAAAATCTTACCAACTGTAATCTCTACATTGGCATAGTATTTTTCTTTTGTTGACAGGGATGACTTTTCCTTCCTTAACTCATCATCACAACTGAAAATGTTCTCAAGTGTGATTAATCCCTTGGGAAACTTATTTATTTTTAGTTACATAATTTAATCACCATATTACTACAAGTGCTCTGATTGGTTTCTTGAAGAAAACTCAGCCTCCTCTTACAAGAATCTCATAATTTGATCATCATCTTCGAACACCTACCAATTCTCATGATTATCTAGAACAAAAGGCCTTATAACAACCTTTATATGTAATTGATTTTTTTCATTTTTTATATCAGTTGGGATACTAAATTTTGACCCAATGGTAGCCAACCTATCTACGTGTTTATTCTTGTCTCTTGGTATTTCCTAAATGTTAAAATCTTGAAAATATTCAAGCAAGTCCCATATTCAATGTTTTAAAGATTTAAGTATCAAATTTTTATATACATTCAAACCTCTTACTTGGAGAACTATAAGTTCACTATCACTAAAAACCTACAAGGTGTTGACTTTCATCTTCTTAGCCCACTGTAAATCATGAACTAGTGCTTCATACTCAGCAATATTGTTTAAACAACCAAACTAAAATTTAATAAAAGAGAAAAAACTTTGATTTGTTGAAGAAACTAACATCATTCTAGCTCTGGCACCATGTTTTTTTCCTTTATCCATCAAAGTAAAATTGCCACAAACTTTCACTAGATTCATCATCCTTAACCATGGCTAGAATTGGTACATTATTCTCATGAAGGCAAAACACACCAAGTGCTTCTTCAATAAACTTATAAGGATCATGCTCATGAAAATTATAATCACACTCATCAAGAAAAATAATATTAAACTCCATCCAAAAGTGATTCATTTCCTACTCCACTAGTTTTTAATACATCATTCGAGATGATACAGTTAGTGTTCACAACATTTGGCATATATGGCTCCATATGGAAACATGAAATAGGTTCAGAATGAATCATTACCTTGGTACCATACCTAATTTTGAATAATAAATTAGTATAATCAGCTAACAAATATCCCCCAATCTTTGAGGTGAAATCCCTTGAAAGGCACATAATAAAGTAAGGAGGCAAGTTTACCACAACAACATCTAGCTGAATAGTAACATTGGAACAAACATGTAATATCAATTTTATATCTCTAATGATTCCTATCACATTTATTGGTGACCCATCCATTTTCAATACCCACTTAGTGTTTAGTTTATAAACAAGGTCAAGCTTGTTCATAATCTGTTTAGGCATGACTGTACTACTAGCTCCACTATCCACCATATAGTTATGAACCAAAAGGTAGAAAGGAGGATTTTTATTTTATTTTACCTTAGTTTTTTCCACCTTTTCCATCTTATTTACTTATTTTACTTTTTTCTTAGTTGGTTGATCTAAATTAGTTAAGACAACACTTTTCTCAACTGATTTTGGAGACAATCTAAGAGCTAAAAGCTCTTGGATGAGCATATAATTTTATCCAATGATGAAAAGATAATCCCACATGTTAATTATGATATTATAATTATTCATCTGATCCACTATACTAAATTGAGATCTACCAACCTTTGGTTGCACTTTCTGAAGCACTGACTGCTCACAAACTAGAGGTATTCGATGAACTTTACTAACCTCTATATTCTGATTTTTATGAGTTACAAGGGAAGAAATATATTATTTTATACTCTTAGAAACAACATTAGGAGTAATTGAAGCATTTATCACCTCCTAAAATTCATTAATATCTCTTCTTTTAACTCTAGTTATAGTTGAAACTTGACCACTTGTATTGTTGGTTTCAACACCTTGAGTAAAAGCAACATGATCATCTACTTGCCAATTTACATTAATGGCATCAGGTTGCCCTTGAACTTGTTAATTCTCTCCTTCTAATTCCAAACTTGTATCTTGGTATTGACCTCCTTGAAAAGAAAACTCTTCTTGTGTTATTTGTGGCACAGTGATGTTTTGTGATACCAAGGCTTGGTTTTGAGAATCATTAAGATTTGAGGATTGCCAACCTAAATCCTACATCAAATTACTTTGAGGTGGGGTGGGAATAATTGCCTTTGAATTGGAAGGATCATTACTATCAAGGTCATATTTAGAGCTTTCCATGATGAACCATGAGGAGACCACTATTCAGCTAAAAGGACTATTCATTCAGATCCTTGGGGTTGAATACTATTGGACCTCACTGTAGAATAATGTGAAGATATATGTTTGGAAATGTTATCCTTATCAGATAATGGGGAAACCTAAATTGACTAACGAGATTCCCCTTCATCCTTAAGTGGTTTTAGGAACATTTGAGAAATGGGGTTTGGATTTAATTGGTCCCATTCATCCACCATCTAAAGGAAAAGATCACATCTTAGTATGTATTAATTATGTCAAAAAGTCAAAAGAAGTTCATTCTCTACCATTTCCCCATGAATAAGTGGTTTCTAATTTCTTGTACTAAATGATCATGCAAAATTTTGGATCACCAAGATCAATAATATCAAATCAAGGCTCTCAATTTGAATCTAACATGATCAAAGTGTTACATACTAATTCTTATCTAGACTTGATAACCTATTGATTTATGCATTTTATAGTTATTGATTGGATAATTACTATTTTGATAAGCTAGATTTTATATACTTATGTATGGATAATTATATGTTGCTTATTTGTATGACCATTAACTTGCTACATTAGTTGTAATTTTATGTTTTCTACATAATGATTATGATTACTTAGTTCATTATAATAGTATGTTATGGATTGTATTTTGATTCAGGCTAACTACCTTTGTTGTTATGAGATGGATACAAGATAGTGTTTGTCATTTAGACTATGATGGAGGGAGAGCATCATCAAAGAAGGTGGAGTAGATGAAGGTAGTTTTGGGAATTATAGAGTGAAACCAATAACCCTACATAGACTACAAATAATAGAATATGTTTCTTACTCATTGCTTGATTTAAATGGATTGTAGTTAATTTTGGTTATTATTATGTTTTCTACATTTAAAAATGCTTGGTTTTGATGTTGGTACCATACTCTAAATCTGGTTGTGTGTTTACAGTTGTAAGATTGAAATTCTTGTATGTTGTCTTACTTAACATACCTCATGTGAATATGTTGCCATGATATGTCCTTTGTAATCCTCAAATGTCCTTATTGTGGTGTAAATTATGAACATGTTATCTTTGGGATGTGTGTGAATATTTTTACAAATGATCTTTCATTCCCTGAATGACTATAGGCTAAGAGAGTGTGGGGAATAAATTTTATAACAAATACATTACTATAAAGAAAAGGGGATTAATTTTTTTGTGTTATATAATAATTAATTTAAAAAATTTATTAAAGTCTAATTAAATTTGAATTAAACATGATTATTGTGCTAAAGTCAATGCTATTAGTTATAATGTTAAAAGATAGTTATTAATTAAGAAAGTTTAGGAATTTAGGGTTTTTGTGTAGATTTTACTTGAACTCTTCATGCCATTATGTAAAACAAACATTTTGGTTTTGATTACATGGGTTAACATTAAGTCATTCCTAGAAATATGTGAGTTATTTTGGGGATGTATAGATATTTTTGTTGAGCTAATTATGATTACATATAGTTTGGTAGAGATATTTGGGGGGTTTGGTTGACATGAAAATAACATACAGGAGAATAAGATGGGGGAAATAAATTCTTGGATACACACAACATAGGAGAGAAGAAAAAAATAAAAGAGAAAAATTAAAGGGGTTCAAGGAATATTTGGAAAGAGCATTACTAGTTGGGCATATCCATGATATTCTTTACCAGGTAGGGGTTTTTGTTGGTTAAATTTGTATTTAGTATTTAATGAATTAAATCAACAAAATGGTAAATATTTATTGATTAGGGTTTTCATTTTTTATTATTGAGAAATTTTAAAAGAATAAAGGGTTATATATTTGGCACTGGGGATGGGCTTGGTCCACAGAGCCAAATATATGACTCTAAAACCCTAGTGCAAATGGATATGTATCCTAAATTCATTGCCAAAATAATTAATTTGATGGTTATATAAAAATTCTATGTAGTTTATAATGATAATCATAATTAGGGAAATCTTGAGCGAGCTATGTAAATATTAATATATGACACTTAGAAGGTGGAAAACCCTACATATGAAACCCTAAGCAAATTTTGAGGGTAGATTGATTATTAATTTAGTTTAAATGTAGACTTTATTTTGGGTTATGTTTAGACTTAAATATAATATTGAATCATTTCTTTCAACATACAAAAAAATACTAGGTTGTTTTTATGTTTAAATCAGGTCATGATTTTGTAACAATAACTCAAGTTAGGGCATGACTATGTATGAGGTTAGTCTTAGATGAAAAATTATAGTGAAACATGAACTTATAAAATTGTAGACAAATTGAATGATTTCATATAAATTAACTTAGCTTTAGGATTTCCATTCTGAGCAAACTAATATGAGGGTTGGATTAATTATTCTTGTTAATCTTGTGAATAGGAAATGGAAATGATATGTATAGATATACATAGGCATATTCATAAATAATATGGTTCATGGACAAGCTTATCGATGACATGTTGATATGCATATATCTATATATATGCATACTAAGTTTAGGTTTATGGTTATTTTAGTTACATATAAGGATGTGTTTATAATGTGATTCAAACCTTAAGAATCTTTAAATTTGTGACTATTTTCTTGCAACCTGTAGAGTATAATTATATAAATCCATTCCTATATATATATGGTTGCATCTAGAAGTGATTGTGTGATGTTGATATGATAAAATAAAATCTATTGGATTTATGGAAACATAATGCAACTATTATATTAAAGTTAATCTTAGCTAGGTATTGGAAAAGAAAATAACATAGTTATGTGTTCCTATATGCATATAAATATATATACATGATACTCATGAATGTTTTTTAGACTGTTATTCTAGTTTGAGTATATTGTATGCTCATATGTATATACTGATGGATAATTATATGAGTTTATATGTAATATCAAATATGTATTAATGAATTTTTTTACCTAAATTAATAATGCTAAACTTAGAAATGAATTTAATGAATTCCAAAATCTTCTAAATGTTTAATAGTTAAGAATTTTAGATCAATCCATTTGGCATTGATTGGTATATGAACATATTATTTATGAAATTAAGAAAATGGAAATAAAGTGGTTTAATAATTAGTTAACAAATAAAACTATATGGGTAAATAACATTAAGTGAAAGGTTGCATGTAAGGAATTTATCAACTTGATGTTTTATGCTTAATCTTACTTGAATGGTATGATTGCCTTGATGTTTAATCTTACTCAAATGGTATGATTTTATTGAGATTTGGTTGTATTATGCTATAAATAAAATTAATTGTTTAGCAATATTAAATTACATTTGACAGATTAAATGTTAATCAATGAGAGATTCTTGTACTAGTATATAATGTAGCAGCTAGTAGAGAAAAACTCATTATGAAATCAGTTGGTTTTAATAATTTATGTGTATATATGAATCAACCTAATATTAATGACACTAAAAAAGTGTGTGACATAGATTTCACATACTTTATTAGTGTCACTGATATGCAAAGATGGTGTAATATGATTGAGTGGTGTATGAAATTGACAGATCCTTAAGATCAAATAAATATAAGGAAAACTTTTACCAAAGTAGTGTTTATGGTCAAACATTATCATTTCATCTATTTGATTTACTTTACATATTTTGTATGATATCATGTTAGAACATATTTATTTATGATATGCTACATGTAATAGCTATCTTATAGCACATGGGTTCTAGTTGTCACTCTTGATTTTCATACCATCATTATCTACCAATCTATAAAGGGAGGGACAATCCCTAGTTGGGATATTGTGCGGGGGATCTATGTTTCATGGTTGGTATGGAAAATCACTCGTATGATTCTCTCTCCCCCCTCAATAGTAATTCACTAGAAACTACACTCATGATTACTTATGGATGTTTCAAGTTTGATGAGATTCATATTCTTTGTGGAGCATTTTATAATTGTAAATTACTATTAAACCATGTAATACATTGAAACTATACTATTTAACCACTAAAATAGTTGGCTGTAACATTATATTAGTAGTGGCTAAATTTTTAAACCTAATTTTATGAATTAAATATAGTATACATTTTTATAATCAACATTTTACTTGATCTTGTGATCATTAGCTAAATAGATAGCTCTAAACCTTGATTACAGTTAACTTAAACTAATGTATTTAGTTAAAGATCACTATGTTATGGTTTCAATGTGATGGAATCTATAAATTGAATAGTATAAATGTTTTAATTTTTTTTACCTTACTCTAGTAAAACCCAATGGGGTTTTTACATAAATCCTTCATAGAAAACTATCAATTAACTCATAGAAAGTCATCACCATATCATCCTCAATCTAATGATTAAGTTGATGTTATTGATAGTGTGGGCCTACAATACAACACAAAACACCACCACAGTATTTTCACCATATGAACTTGTGTATGGAAAACATCCATTACTGCCAATATAATTTGAGAATATAAATGAAGGTAAGTATATATCTAGATTATGTATAAATAGATATAATTATTTAATTGAATGAACTTGATGGGATGAGAATAGAGGCATTGTAATAAATAAAACTTATTCAATATCATAGGAAATCATGGCATGATAGGCACATCAAAGAAAGGAAATTAAAGGATGGATATTGGGCATTTCTATTTTATTCAAATTAAAAACATTTTAACGAATCCTAATTGATGTAAATAAGAGAACACTCTTGCTCAATGGGCATATATTGAGACTTTATCATCAACCTCCAAGAAAATATGAGTTCTTTAAATAGATTCAATATCAAACCAAGTCTAATTATAGGGAAGAACCTTATTCTTCCATTATAACCAATGATTGAGATTCGGAGTCTAATAAAGGAGGGGGATTGAAAACTAGTAAACAACAACTTATTCTCCAAAAATTGTTAAAAAATAAAAAAAGAAAAAGATTAGAAAAAGAAAAAATGGTGAAAAGTTGAAAACCATCAAATGCCAATTTTTTAGGGAATAAATCAATACAAAATTATTTCTTCTAATTAACTGTATAAACTTTGAATTAACTCATGTGGTATTTTTATCAAAGCATAAGTGGTAGCCTTAGGATCAAATACAAAATCATAGGTAATTTAAGGTGTTTTTTACTTTATTATTATATGTGTAGGAATATTACTAAGGTTATTAATGTGTCATCTAATCCACTTCTAAAAAAAAAATCCTGAATTAAGACATACCAAAAGGGTCTCCTATACAGGTATTTTTAAACATATAAAGAAAAGTCTTTTTCAAAAATGGCATGTTGTACCATTTGGATGTATTTTACAAATGCAAAAAAGGGGTATGATGTCATTTTTGTGACATAATCCAAGTAAGTAATCATAAGGAACACAACTTTTTTAATAAAATCATCATGAAGATGATAACTCAATCCACATAGTAAATCAAGTAAAAAATTGATAAGTTCTTACATGAGGAAAAGGATAAAGACTAATTTTGGGACATTTTAAAACCATACCACACATATAAAAACCATTCTCTCCTTCCAAGATAGTCTTATATCATGAGTTTTCAAAGTTATGATGTATGTCCAAAGCTACAGTGAATTGATTAGAAACATTCTAAGACATGTCTTGATTTATAAAACATTGTTTTATTCATTATAACAAGAAATTTTATTTGTATGAAGTTCTACACTCCTTTATTACCTTCTAAAAAGACTCTTAATAGTATTCAAATATTTGGTAAGCTAATAAATGGGCCAAAAAAGAAATCTAAACATGAGTCTATAGACATTTTATTTGAAGATGAGGTAGTAGCTACTATTTTTGAAAAGGGTATATGGTTGGAAGTAATCAAGAAATTATAGGGTTATGATGAATAACTCATTAAGTAATTTATCATAAATTTCAAAGTAGAGCATACTAAGGTAAAATTCATTAAAATCCTTCTTATTAGTACTATTATCAATCATATTTCAATAATTCCAAATGTAAGGATAAGAATATCAAGGAGGAACACCTTCAATGACTTAATTTAAAACTTTCATGAAGAGGGAGAGGTTATGCCTAAACTAATTGTCAGCTCTCAAGGTATAACCAAAGGAATTAATAGGAAAACACTACTATAACCATAGAGAAAAACTACATTTTAGGTTATCAAATACTTGTGATGGTCAGTATGGCTCCCTTGGGTGTGATGTTATGATAATTTCTACCCACTTAAAATAAGGACTTCATAACCTTGAGTGGAGGGTCAATTTACCATAATTCCTCTATGTATCCATAAATTCTATGGAAGATAAGCATCTACAAGGAACAACCTATATTAAACATTATGAGATCATCCAACTCATATGTTAACATCACTCCCTGAAGTCACTATATGGAAAATTTACATGAGAAGCATTTTTGAATAATAAATTAAAGAAGGAACCTAAGATAAAGAGAAAGCCTTTGTATTCATCCCTTACAACTATATATGGCATAAAAGGGGGAACTTATAGTGAAGATCTAGCTATAGAGTTAGTAAGAAAAACAAAATAATAAACAACAACATCTAAGGTAATCTCCAAAGAAAATCTAGAATTATGTACCACCCAAGTACCTATCTTGGATATCTATGATAAAGGAAAGGAAGATCTAAAGATATGATATCCCAATATCCTTAGGATAATTATAAGATGGAATAATCCAAGAGAGGATTCTAAATCATAAAACCTACTAAAAATAATAAGGAAACTCATCTTGCTTGATAAGGATGATGAATATATAAGTGTTGTAGAGAATATCAATAGTCTCAACCAAGGACAACCTACTAGATATCTAGAGATAGTATAAAAACCTAAAAAAGATAAGGTTATGAAATAAACCTCAATTGGAACTGAGGAATTATTAGTTGTGGTAAAAGAATTTTTAGTTCAAGAATCTATATAGGAACCCCTTCCACCATCTTCATCCAAGATACCATTGGATAAGGGTAAGACTCTAGCTATAGAAGAAGAAGACATTGAATCTCCTATCCATAATGAAGAAGAACAAATACATTAATATATTAAGGGATAAGGCCACCATAATATAAAAATAAGAAGAGATATCATTCCTCAAGATGAAATTATAAGGTAAGGAACGCACTATATTATCTTTGAAAAAATAATTAAAATAAAATAAGTTTCATAATTTTTATAAAGATCGTGAGATAGATTTTTTCAAAGGAAGAATAGTAGAGCCTAGAGAACAAGTAGACCAATGGGTCTAAACACAATTATAATATGACACTATCATGGCCACTTAGAAGGAAGCTTATCAAAATTTAAAGGAAATCAAGGTAAAAAATATGAAGTTAAGGAAATACCTTGAGGAAGAGAGAAGATAGAAATAGAAAATATAATCCTCCCTCTAAGTATCTTGTGAACTAGGGGAGAAACTCTTGGTTAAGTATGGGTATGGCATCTTTCTCCAAGACCAGTTATATAGATATCAATTGCTAAGAATTTCATATGGGCTACCTCAATATTTAGAATATGATAAGGAATTTATGGAATATTATCACACTAGTACCTCCGAGTAGAAAAATGTTTTTTGTGAGTTATATTTATGTAATTTTATTTTAGGGTACATGTCTTCCTTCATAATTAACCTATTTTTAAGGGAAGTATCTATTAAATATTTCACTTCTACCATGCAAAATCATATTGTTTAGAGAGAAAGAATAGAAGAACATTTTTTAAAGTTCAAAATTATTGGGATCTATATGTGGAATAATTTTTTTAATCTAAGTAAGTTGGTTTTAGCTTTTTGAGGTCCTTTATATATCCCTAAGATTAGGGAACAATTACTACACATCATCAAGAAATAAACTCCATTTTTATGAATATGATCAAAATCATTTTAATACCACCTTTGTTTCTTATGATCAAAGATGGGATACATTGAGTATTCTTTTTAAAATGATGGAGGTTATTTCCCCAAATAACCTCAAATGGTGTCTACAATGAGCCAAATCTCTCATAACTCTCGTAAAAAAAATTGAGAAAACATATGGTAAATAATGGATTGGTATGTGATATAGGCCACCATTGATATTAGTCCTATGCCCTTATGGAAAAATATAATAGCTTAGGTATAAGAACTATTTTAGAGGTGGAAAACCCATGTTACAACATACAAAAATTATATAAACATATCACAACTATATTAGGATACCTATTATGACACTTATGACCTAAACAAAAAACTAGGAGATATTGTATCTACTAGATAACATAGGGGGTCTTATCTTGTAAGAGGACTTGAAAAATTTAAGGTTTGGGGGAAATGATGAGCCCATAAAATGGCTCCTTATATCCAAGAAATAACCTCATTTTATGTAAAATAGCCTTCCTTTTGCGTGGATTTTTATATACATTATAAAACGTATTATTAATCCAAAGTAAAAATTAGTAATGTTGCCTTGATTATTCTATGTGAGTTAATGTTTCTTGTTTACACTACTTTATTATAAGCTTTTGCATAAAAATCCACTAATTTTGTATATATATCTTATATATGTGCATTATAAACAAGTACAATGTTTTGGAAAAGTAAAACAACTTTAGAGGATCATTTTAAGCCATCATAGACTAGATAAAAATGGATATAATGATCTCCAAGTTGGCTCTAGAGTCTATCACTCTACTTCTAGAGTCTATCAGTCTAGCTCTAGGGTCCATTAGTTTAGCTTCATAGATGCTTAGACTAACTCCAAAATTATCCAGACTAGCTGATGTGACCTCCAAGATCTTGATGAAGAATATTTTTATACATGTACATCATTATGTAAACCATTCATGCTTGATCAAGAACATTCAAATCTATTTTTAGGACATTTTCAATGTTCATGTATAAAGCTACCAAAGATAGTATTCCTATTTTTAGACATAGTATTTATAGGAAGTTTTGTTACACAACTATGAATATTTTAGAGAAGATTGGATACCAAATTTAATATAGTTAAAACTACATAAGACATTATAACTAAAAGTAGCCAATAATGCCACATATAGACTTACACAAGCACTCTTCCAAAAGTTTTACCATTGAAATGTGGAAAGAGGTTGTAACATTTTATATTTCAATAAACAAGATTCTATTTAGTCATTATCTTGTTATAAGGTTACTCTATTTTTATTAGTCATTTTAAAATGTCATGATATATAAACAATGTCTTCCTACTAATTTAGAGGTAGATATAACATGGATTGAATAGGAAGTTATTAATAATTATCAAACATTCCCAAATTATAAGAACCTTTGAGAGTTAATAAAGAATTGATTACATGACATTCCCACAGATCTAGTGTTAATATAAATCCTATTCCAAGGAAGAGCAAGGGACCACTCAACCAAAGGAGTAGGATATTTTATGGTAATTATATGTTTATATTATTGTGTATTTGAACTTTAATATTAAGCAAAGTGTTATGTGACTTAGTTTAACCTACAGGTCTATGTGTTTAATACATGTGTGTTTTAACTTAGTTTACTTATTTATAATCATTTCCTTTCATAAGTATTTTATTTCAAATCAATTCTAATTTATACAATTTAGGTTAATTGTGTGTTTCCTTTTAAAGCATTTTAATTATAGCATGTTTATTTTAAAACTATTTAATTATAGAAAGTGTGTTTCTTTTCAAGCATTTCAATTATAGCAAGTGTGTTTCCTTTAAATCATTTTTAACTCTAGTAAAGTGTGTTTCCTTTTCAAGGCATTTCAATTTAGCAAGAGTGTTTAATTTTATAAGAAATAGGATAGTTTTCAATTCAAGTAAGTAGATTAGATCCTTAGGAGTACATGATACAAACTTCTCACAAGTTAGATAATTGTCAGTCATATTGTTTTACACATCAACTAAACTTAGTTGATTAAATGAGAGGATTGATAACCCCATTAGTAGTCCATCATGCATTTATTCACCAAAGCTCATCTATTGTGTTTCTTGCATATCCACAATTTTTTATTTTATGAATTATGAATTAGGGCTTCATGAAATTATTGATTTTAACATTATGATTATCCTTTTTGACATAATTAATGATAAAATCCTCTATCATTAGAAAAATGGGTACATCCTAGTCTAAAAAACTGGAAAATAATCTTTTTAGACTAGATGTCCACCCATTATCATATTCCCTTTCTAATGTGACACTTGAAAATAATCTGTTATTTCATAAATTATGTATATAATACCCAATCATTCAAATATACAAATAATTTTTTTAGCATGTGTAACTACTAGAAAATATTTTAATAAGATGAACATATTTTGGAATGGGTAGATGCCCATTCTCAAAAACATGGGAAGTCATTGATAATAGGTGGTTGTCTACTCTAAAAAACATGAATAAGTATAATAATTTAGAATTAGTAGTCCATCATGCACTTATTCACCAAAGCTCATCTATTGTGTTTCTTGCATATCCACAATTTTTTATTTTATGAATTATGAATTAGGGCTTCATGAAATTATTGATTTTAACATTATGATTATCCTTTTTGACATAATTAATGATAAAATCCTCTATCATTAGAAAAATGGGTACATCCTAGTCTAAAAAAATGGAAAATAATCTTTTTAGACTAGATGTCCACCCATTATCATATTCCCTTTCGAATGTGACACTTGAAAATAATCTGTTATTTCATAAATTATGTATATAATACCCAATCATTCAAATATACAAATAAAAATTTTAGCATGTGTAGCTACTAGAAAATATTTTAATAAGATGAACATATTTTGGAATGGGTAGATTCCCATTCTCAAAAACATGGGAAGTCATTGATAATAGGTGGTTGTCTACTCTAAAAAACATGAATAAGTATAATAATTTAGAATTAGTAGTCCATCATGCACTTATTCACCAAAGCTCATCTATTGTGTTTCTTGCATATCCACAATTTTTTATTTTATGAATTATGAATTAGGGCTTCATGAAATTATTGATTTTAACATTATGATTATCCTTTTTGACATAATTAATGATAAAATCCTCTATCATTAGAAAAATGGGTACATCCTAGTCTAAAAAAATGGAAAATAATCTGTTTAGACTGGATGTCCACCCATTATCATATTCCCTTTCGAATGTGACACTTGAAAATAATCTATTATTTCATAAATTATGTATATATTACCCAATCATTCAAATATACAAATAAAAAATTTAGCATGTGTAGCTACTAGAAAATATTTTAATTAGATGAACATATTTTGGAATGGGTAGATGCCCCCCATTCTCAAAAACATGGGAAGTCATTGATAATAGGTGGTTGTCTACTCTAAAAAACATGAATAAGTATAATAATTTAGAATTAGTAGTCCATCATGCACTTATTCACCAAAGCTCATCTATTGTGTTTCTTGCATATCCACAATTTTTTATTTTATGAATTATGAATTAGGGCTTCATGAAATTATTGATTTTAACATTATGATTATCCTTTTTGACATAATTAATGATAAAATCCTCTATCATTAGAAAAATGGGTACATCCTAGTCTAAAAAAATGGAAAATAATCTTTTTAGAATGTGACACTTGAAAATAATCTGTTATTTCATAAATTATGTATATATTACCCAATCATTCAAATATACAAATAAAATTTTTAGCATGTGTAGCTACTAGAAAATATTTTAATTAGATGAACATATTTTGGAATGGGTAGATGCCCCCCATTCTCAAAAACATGGGAAGTCATTGATAATAGGTGGTTGTCTACTCTAAAAAACATGAATAAGTATAATAATTTAGAATTAGTAGTCCATCATGCACTTATTCACCAAAGCTCATCTATTGTGTTTCTTGCATATCCACAATTGTTTATTTTATGAATTAGGGCTTCATGAAATTATTGATTTTAACATTATGATTATCCTTTTTGACATAATTAATGATAAAATCCTCTATCATTAGAAAAATGGGTACATCCTAGTCTAAAAAAATGGAAAATAATCTTTTTAGACTGGATGTCCACCCATTATCATATTCCCTTTCAAATGTGACACTTGAAAATAATCTGTTATTTCATAAATTATGTATATATTACCCAATCATTCAAATATACAAATAAAAATTTTAGCATGTGTAGCTACTAGAAAATATTTTAATTAGATGAACATATTTTGGAATGGGTAGATGCCCCCCATTCTCAAAAATATGGGAAGTCATTGATAATAGGTGGTTGTCTACTCTAAAAAACATGAATAAGTATAATAATTTAGAATTAGTAGTCACCCATTTTCAAAATCACGAATAAGACAAGAAATGCTTTGTGAAGTGCATAGTAGTCCTCCTTGTATTTATTCACCTAGTCCCATACATTGGATCCATATATCCACAATGATTTGTTTTATGTATTGGGAATAAGGAATTCATAAAGTACTAAGTTTAAACATTATAATTAACCTTTTTGACACAATTATTTGATACAATCCTCTATCAAGCAAAAAACATGAGCTACCACTCATTCTAACAAATTTTGCAATAAAATGTTCTTAGATGAGCAAGCACTTGTTCTCATAGTCCCTTTCAAATGTGACACTTGAAAATAATATGTCATGCCATAAAAAATGTAAATATTCTCCAATATTTCATAATTAAAAATAACATTTTTAGTTTGGGTGGCTACTAGAAAATGTTTTAATAATATGAACATATTTTAGAATGGCCAAACACCCATTATCTAAGACATGGGAAGTCATTGAGAATGGAGACTACCCACTCTCAAAAACATATAATTATGTGGCCTCTAAAATATAAAACTCTTTTCACATTATATCTTAATATGATAATCTACACTATTTGTATTTCTCTATAACATTCATGTGATCACTTTTCTAGGGAAGGTGTTGATAGATCTTTCTACCATGATAACTAATGATATCATGATACAACTTAGACATTATAGTACAATGTCTCTGCGTCGACTCTCTAAAATTTGAGTCACATATTTACTCATCAAGATGATGTGAACCAAATAGACATGTAAATTCATTACATAATCATTCCATAAACTCAAGGATATTTATGGGATTCACAAGGAGATATGATCTCCATTCAAGGTGATAAGCACGAACACTAGATAATGGATACCATGGGATTCTTAATCCACACCACAAACTTGAGTGCATACATGCATGGGATAAAGAATGATATTTTAAGATGGTGATACCCATCAATATCATAACTTCATAGGGTCATGGAATATAAAAAGTTTAAAGTGAAGATATATCACTATATGACATGTAATGACATGATTTCACCAAGTTGTAAAATCCTAGGCACTAATTTGATGATGGCCAAAATTTATCTACGAAAACCAATTTTGAACATGGAGATAATAATGATGAATAGGTAGAATCTAAAACCATTTTTAAATTAAAATTAACATATTTTATAATGGGTGGATACCCATTCTAAATAGCATGGATAATTTATTGAAAAATGATAGCCACCATCATATAAAATCATGGATAGGAGGATAATGGTATGCAAAAGACATATTCATCCTCCAAGTACTTAGTAAAAAGATGAGCATAACCATTATTTAATTTAGGTTCACTTTATATTTGTGTCAATTTTAACTAAGTGTAAGGGATCTTTACATTTCCTAGATTTGTGACCATCTTTAGTTTAATCCTAAATTATATGGGTCACCTTAATCATGGCTACTTAATATCTTTTGTAAATGTGGACTCATCATGCTATATAGCATATTTAATTATAATTACTAATCCTTGGACACCACATTCCATTTTAAGATAATTTTTATCCCATACCTCCTTGAGTTTGAGGGATAACTGAGCATTCATCTTAAAATCCCCCTATGAGTTATGACTTTTGAGTTTTATGACCTACATATACTTACCATATATCCTCCATTCAATATCACTTTTTTTTCAAGTTGTTATTTATGTTTTACTTTAAAAACATGATCACAAGTTTAAATTTTAGTGAAATATTTAAATATAAAATCAAAACTATTAGGATATAGATTGGATTTTATAAAATCACATATCCATGTTCATAAAGTTCATTGTTGCCACAAATAAGATAGAAAAACATTACCCCATTATAATCCAATTAACTTTATCTAAGTATTTTGATATTAAAAAGTTTGTGATGTACTTTATAAATTTAACATTGAACTAATAATGGATATGGATGGTTTCTATAGTATAAGTGGATTATACTTTGTCTTATAAGCATAATGTGATTTGGTTGCATATACTAGTAGTCATAGTTAATTCATAGTTATCTCAATTTGTGAATGTGTTGGTGTTAGTTTCATAACAAATTTATAGTTCAATTTTTATATTTATCCCTTATGATTTAGGTTGAATTACATTGGGACATAAAATATTACTAATCATTTATGATTAGGTTAAGTTCCTTGATTGCTGGTTTTATTAAAATTATAATTTTTAAGCTATGGTTCATCTTTGTTTAATTTAGATTCACTGATGGATACTTCCCACATATCCTTCACTCAATTTCACATTTTTATCACTTCTTTTTAGTTGTGTTTTAAATTTAAAAATGTGATCACATGTTTGAATTTAAGTGCAATATTTGAAATGAAATGTGATTTGGTTTCATATACTAGTATTCATAGTTTATTCATAGTTATCTCAATTTGTGAAGGTGTTGGTGTTAGTTTTATAATGAATTTATAGTTCAATTTTCATGTTGATCCCTTATGACTTAGGTTTAATTACATTAGGACACAAAATATTAATAATCATTTATGATCAGGTTAAGCTCTTTGATGGATGTTTTTATTTAAATTATAAGTCTTAAGCTAAGGTTCACCTTTGTTTAATTTAGATTCACCCATGGATACTTCCCACGTATCCTTCACTCAATTTCACTTTTTTATCACTTGTTTTTATTTGTGTTTTAAATTTAAAAATGTGATCACATTTTTAAATTTAAGTGTAATATTTGAAATGAAAAGTGGAGCCATTAGGATATATATTTGATTTTATAAAATCATAGATCCATTTTCAAAAATTTCATTGTGGCCATACCTGAGTCTTATGTTTTAAGTTTATTCAATTTAATATTGTGTTTATTTTTAATTTATTAGGTTTAGTGTGATTTTATATTTTTGTTTTAACTTTGTATTTTTTCCATGTCTCGTATCCTAGATGTATGTTCATACTTATCACTTTACAGGTAGTGTATTCCTTTTTATTATGTGAAATGGGAATAATCCACATGTCACCCTCCCATCTCATTGTTCCCTACATAACCTTTTGTGAATGAAAAAAATTAATGAAAATTTAGTAATTTTCGTGAAATGAATAGTAATTAAAGATAAGAGACCCTCATTACTTATAGTTTCTCCAAAATAAGTGTATTATACTTAGTCTTACAAGCACAACATAATGTGGTTGCATATATTATGTTTCTAATATGTTTTTTATTGGTATTAAATTATGTCTTAATCATATTCCTTACACATTATTGTGTTCAAGTCTCATATCTCTCACTTCACTCGTGTTGAGTTACTATGCAATGTTGACATGGTGGTATAGGATTTAGATGATAGATTGAACAAGTTGTATATATTTATATTTGGTGTGACATCACTAAGTACTTTTTTTCACTATGATTTAAAATTTTGAATGGGATTAGGGTGAAATATTGATAGAATGATATAACTATAATTATTATTCCTTGGTTTTTTGAAGAAAGGTTTGTGAAACTATGAGTCTATCTTGGGAATTCATCACTTTATTCTAATTACATTGACCTAAGTTTAGAGTGAGAAATAATCCATTAACTAGTAAAATTAATGCACATACATAACCTTTAATTCTTTCATAAATAATAACACTCCAATAATAATGCTTCTTTTCATGGAATTACACTTATGTAACATAGTTATGTATGTAGCATGACCAAGAAAAGTTCTTGAAATGATAAGATTGTTTATATTATAAGAATAATTGTAGCTATTTAGTATTTTATAGAATTTTTTTGATGTTTTTTATATGACAAATCTATGCATTTAATTATGGACATCCATCAAATAATTAAAAAAACCTTATAATTTTTAGATGATGTTGAGAGTCTGATACTATACATGTATTTAAACAATTCAGGTTTTTAATGTTGTAGATACAAAAATTTAATCAATAAATTCTTGACATTGTTGTTCATTGACATATTTTATCTTACTTGGATAACTCAACATTTTAATAAGAATTTATCTATATGAAATCCTTTAAAGTTTTGAAATTTTTGAGAACATATTCCAAATTTATATAGCTCATTCTCATTCATCCCTAATCAATAGATAATTCACCGTCATTATAGTCTCATAATATTTTGTCACACTTCACACTTGTACACTAGTGTGGACGTATATATAGTGTTATAAAGGATATTTTTTAAAAGTGACATGATTTTTAAGACCTTTATTTCATGGGAAAATAGGCTAGTCATAAAAAAATACAAATATTCTTCTATAAGAGCACATTGAGTGTCTCAATTGAAACTTTGGGTTACTCTATCAAGCACTATCTTATAAAATCAATTTTAAAAGCATTTATATATTTAACGAAGATCCCTAATTTAATTATATTATATTAAAACAAACCTTGAACCTATAAGATTAGGATCAAACATCAAAACTATCCATGTAATGTATGTGCTTTGATTCCACTTAATATTTACCATGGGGTTTAAGGGAAAACTTCTAAGTTTCATGCCTTTAATCATTAACACTGACTCACAACATGTTTGGATATCCATTAAGAACCATGATTTAGCATAGGGAAGGTTTGGGCATTGCTCTGCTACTAGCTAGGCATCCATATCCCTGACATAGATGCCTTTGGATCCAATCATGACCTTGATCCACTAATAGCTAGGTGTCCATAGCCTTAGTGGAGGTTAACAAAATCACCTTTTCTTGGAAAGCTTTTGATTTTGCAATAAGCTTCTATTTGTGTATTTTTAGACCATTTAGGCTTTCTAACAAAGGTTGGGAATTGGGTTAGCTAGGTTTAGGGATTTGGTCAAGTGTTTGATCCTTAGAAAATCATCTATGGTTGTAACCTTTGTCCCAAGAAAGGATGTTTGTTAAGTGCAAGCATGATTATGTTCTAATAATTTAATATTTCATCCCATATGTGCAATTCTTCTTAAAACCAAGTCTAGATCAAAATAATGTTTTAGTTCTTATGAAATACTTAAAATATCCATTTATTATTTACTATTTTTTATAAATCATAACATTAAGCTCATATTTTAGATCCATGGTCAACATTTGCTCAAGATACATACTTGCATTTCTGAACTTGTGGATTTTTTGAGCCATTTGAATAAACTTTGAACTGAGGGTTATCCAAAAGGACTTATTAGTGGCAAGGGATAAAACAAAGAAAGACAACAAGCAAACAAAAAGTAAACAAGAAAAAATTAATAAATATGCATAAACATATGTACAAATAAGGGACAAGAAAGAAAGAGAAGAAAGAAACTAAACTAGCCTACCTACACTAACTCTAACTAATCTTATAGATTTACTCCATGAAGACCCTAGGAGGAACAATAGAAAAGTAATTCTTGAGGTACTACCCATTAGTGGGAAATTTGAAATCTACTCCTTATAGGTCTTTTATCTTGAATGTGTTGTTCCCAAGTGTCTCATCAATCTAGTAAGGGCTTATCCATAGAGGTGTGAACTTTTTATGTTTTCCCTTGGGTCCATATGACTTGTCCCAAATAAGAACTAAGTCTCCTTGTATGAACACCTTTATCATTAATCTCTTATCAAACCACCTCTTCACCATGGTCTGGTGTCTACTAAAATTAGCAAAATGTTCTTCTCACACATCTTTTATTTGAACAATGTATAGAAGTATTGAATTTGCCCCTAATCTTCTTCCATATATTCTTACATGAACTTGTAAGTAGGTAAATTGAGCATGATAGGGAAGATGGGATCTTATAAATATACCAAAAATAATGGTGATGCCTTTAGGGCCTACTTGATTCTTATTATGTCTACCCAAAGGGCATATTTGAAAAGCTTATGCCAAGTTTTAGGTTTGTTTGTTACAGACTTATTTATTACTTTCATCAAGTTCTTATTAGTAGATTCAAACACTATATTACCTTGAGGGTAATGGTTGGATGAGAACTTGAGAATGATTATGTTATCATATGCCCATTCTATCATTTCAACAAATATGAAGGTAGATCTATTGTCACATACTAGAGAGACTAGAGTCCCAAACCTCATGCATATGTTTTTCTCTAAAAAATTGATCACTTATTTAGTTTTACACTATTTGGTGGTAATTGCTTTAGTACACCTCATGCAATAATTAGTGGTAGTTGGAACATAATTATGACCTCATGATGAGTTGAGATTGATCACTCCTAAAAATTCTAATCCCCACTGTGTAAAGGGTTTATCAACCATTACTGGTTATAATGGCATTACTACTTTTGTCTCCTTTGTGCTAAATATTTAGCATGAGTGGCATTCCCTCACATGATTTTGAGCATATTTGAAGATATTGGGTCAATAGTAGCTATCTCTCAAAAAAATTTGGGTTGTGGTCCTTCTAGATGGATGCCCACTTCCTAGCTTCTCATGAAAGGTGCTCATTATTTTAGTAGCTTCTTCTTTTGAAACACATCTTAGGTAGACACCTTCAAAGTTTTTTTGATATAGCACTCCATTCTTAATCAGGTAATGGGCTAATTTGAGTCTTAGATCTCTCTTCTACTCCATGGTCATACCTATAGGACAAGTGCCATTGATTAGTAGATGGATAATATAATCATACTAATCATTGGACTAAAAACATTCTTATTTAACCTACATGACATTAAGCTTGGGGTTAGCATTGGAAATCATTTGAATCAAACCTTGGCATCTTACCAATTTTTTAATCTTTAGTTCAATGTAATATTCCTAGAGAATATATATCCACTTACCTTTTTGCTCTCCAAGTTCATTTTGGCTCAACATGAGATTTGTAGTAGGGTCAAGTAGAATGTCATGCACTTTATTCCTAAGAATGTAGTTCCTGAATTTCTTCACTACCTTTACTAATAAACATGCTTGTTTATCAATTAAATAATAATTTAACTCAACATTTTTAAATTTGGTGCTCATGAAATCAATTGGATGGTCACATCCATCAACTTTTTGAGTCAAAACATCAACAATAGTATGATCAAAAGAAAAGGAGTAAAGGTAAAAAACCCTAGATAAATTTGGACTTATCAAGATTAGAGCTTGACCAATTACCTCTTTGATATCCTTAAAGGATTTCTTAGTTTACTCATTCCAAGTGATTTTGGCATCCTTTTTCTATCATATCATTTGATGGCTTGACAATTTTTACAAAGCCAAAAATAAAATTCCTTTCAAAGTGAATTTTGCCAAAGAATGATTTTATTTCTTTCCTATCATTAGGAGGCTCTATATTTGATATAGATTCTATTATTTAAGTATCTATATGTATTTCCTCCTTAGTAATGACATGGCCTAATAACTTTCCCTCAATAACACAAAAGATGCTCTTCTTTGGGTTAAGGGAAATCCCATACCTTCTGTACCTTTCAAATACCTACTATAAATACATAATGTGGTCCTTATTCTTATAAAAATAGTTAGATAATCCATGTATATAATGATGCATTTACATACCAATTCTTGGAAAGCATGATCTATGGCCCTTTAGAATGTTTCTCCTACATTGATCAGTCAGAATGGCATCCTTTTATATGTAAGCCTGCCTTATTTGGTAGTAAAAATAGTCTTCATTATGTCTTCTTGATTCACCAATACCTGGCTATACCCTAAAAATCCATCAAGAAAGGACATCATAGCAAAACTAGAAACACTTGGTATAAAGAAGGTAAAAGATAGTTATCCTTTTTAGATGACTTTATAGGTTCCTAAAATCAATGCACAATCTTATTTCACCATTATTTTTTATAACTGGGACCATATTGGCAACCCAAGTAGAGTGCCTAATGAGAAATAAAATATTTACATCTAACAACTTTTTTACTTATTTAAAAAACATGGGTTTTAAAATAAGGTTGATAGGCCTCTTCTTTAGTATAAAAGGTTTGTAGTCTTTCATCAAGGGTATGGTATGAATGATGACTTTTGGATCAAAAATATTTGAGTCATTATAAGACCATGAAATTATGTCCTTATAGCTATGATCTAAAATTCAGAAGTTGTGGTTGATAAATATCTCAATAGCATAGAAATAACACAGTAACAATGAATTCTCTGAGAAGAGATGTAGTATTACTCAAGATCGCAATACAAATATATGTTTATCTCTGGGAAGAGATGTCTATCTTCACATTTTAGGTTACCTCTTCATTTATACACATTTTTAAAGCATGGGGATGATGTGGAAGGTCACCAATCTGAAGGGAGATTAAGTGGTTCAACTTCCAAGATTTAAAACAATAGAAAATTCAAGGAATTACTATTTTTAGACTAAACTATTAAAATTGAAGTTTGAGGCACTTCCATTGGGTTTTTAGTGGTCAAAATTCATTAAAGAAATATCTATGCCATTTCATTATGTTTTCCTCATTCTTAGCTTTCCAACGATTCAAACAGTGAGTCAATTGGAGCTACAGTGCAAAAGTTATGGCTCTCGAAAGTTTCGTCATCAATTGGGGTAGAACTGTCACCCGAATTGTCACCTAAATTGTTGCCTAGATCAAGCTAGTTAGAAAGTATTTAAATTTTTTTATCTTCAATTATTATACATGTTGTTCCAATCTTAACTAGATGATGTTGATCTTGGGATCCAAGATCAACTGCCTTGTAATCTTTCCCACTTGTTTTGGGAATCTTAGTGTTCTCAACTAGCTTATTTGGTCAAATAACCTTTCCAAGGCAATCATGCCTTTTGGAATTTTGTTTTTATTTAGTTGAATGAATTTATTACCATATATTCCATCTTCTTCAAAAGTATTCTCATTGGCCTAATCTATGATGTGTTCCTCAAATACTCCTAAGTTGGTCATGAAAACTAGGATTTGTTGGTCATCACCAAAAACCTTTAGATGGTTTATGTTATATAGGATAGAAGGGAAAGGAATTAGCTCAATTTTAAATTTCATAGAGTCAGGGTTTGGCACAAGATTGGTGGTAGCTAAGGCAAGCTTGTTAGAAGCTTTATTTTCTTCCCTAAGGATGGAAACAATGTTAAAAACATCAAAAGATTCTAGAAAATCCTACACTCTAAACTTATATATCTTGAGATATGATAACTTACACTGATATTTTCTCCTCACCTGATTGACTACAAGTTTTACATCACCATGAAATAGTAGTTCTTTAACTTTGTACTTGATGGTAAATTTTAAACTTAAGAGTATTGTGTTGTATTCTACAAGATTATTGGTGCATGGAAATTAGAGTCTATAAAAATCATGATATTCCTTACCAATTGGATTGGTTAGGAAAACTCCTACTCTAAACCTATACTTACATCTATCCCCATCAAAATGTAGGTTTCATAATCCAAGAATAATACAACAAGGATTAGACTCACATACTTTAGAAGTTTAAAGAGTGAAGACTCCCAAATTAGAGTCAACTATGTTCACCATTTCATTCAAAAAATTATATTTCATGATCATATGTTTCATCCTTACTTCTATTTCCACTTTGATTTTATTTGGGACTCCTTTCCATGGTAGCCATAAATGTGAATAGTCAGTGGACATATACCCATTCAGGGCCTTTATCCATTCTCTACTTAACAACAACCCATAAGCATCAAGAATGTCTACTACCTGAATATTAATAAATGTTGGACTTTAGGCTTAGAGGTGAGTTACATATGGACATTTAATAATTCCCCAATTACTTTGACCCTAGACTTATCTAACTAAGTAATAACTCTATTAGATTTAATAGAAGTCAATCCAAGTTTTTTACAAATTTTTGCTAGCATAATGTTGGTGGATGCACTTGAATCCAACAAATAGTTGTGTAGATTCTTACCAAATATTTTGATAGTAAGTAGAAAAGGTGGGGATTCTATTTTAACTTTAGACATAGCAATATTGCCATTGTTAGTCTTGGATGGTTTGCTAGGTTTCTTGGACAAGGACTCTAGAAATAGGTCCCTTTGTTCAGTGATCTACATTAATTCATGCAACATGATGTTAGCCTTTATTTTATTCATGTACTCCAAAATATTATGCTTACTTTTATTGGAAGAATTAAATTCATCAATACTATGTTTAGAAGTGTTTCCCTTTGGAGGTTTTGGGTTCTTATCAAAGGTAGTATCTAGAGGAGTGCCAAAGTTGTTTGGAGCTATTGAAGTAGCCAAAGTTTAATTATTCTCGCTATTCCTTAGAGGGTAGGTCTTCTTCAAGAACTACTAAAAATCATGGACCTCTTCAGGTATATCATCAAGTTCATTATCATTTTGGAAGAGGAAGTCAAATATATCCACCATGAAGGCTTGGTTAATAGATTTAGATCCTAATGTACCTGCACCATTATCTTTGTTAGGAACTACTTCAAATGTATCCAACTCTTCCTAAAAGGATTTAAAAGCTTTACAAAATTTAATGAAACTTATCTCACCATTCTTAGTAGTATAATGAACTCTATAATAACTAGTTAATGCAACATCAATAAGATTAATGTCCATGTTCTTCCTACTTTTGCAATTGAAGAAAATCAATGCTAAGTTTTTAGACCATCTTTAAAATAGAGTCATTCTAAATCTTAGGAGTTTCCAAATTATGAACCTAATTATTTTTATTACCATTGGTTGGTACCAAATCCATTTGATCATTTTAATTAAATCTAGTTGTAGGATGGTTCAGGAATCCTAAGTTCTGGTTAAGATCAGTATGGCTCATAGGTAACTGGTTCAAAATTTAGAGATGATTCAAAGCTATCACATTCTAATTGTTATTAGGAAATATATTTAAGGTAGGAATATGTGGATTGACATTTGGGATAGATAATCCATTTATCCCTAAGGCTGAATTTAATCATTAATTATCACTACTTTAGAATAGGCGCAGGACAAGGTGGTTATGATTGGAAGATATCTCTTTAAGAACACAAATGTCATAAGATGTACTACATCCTTATAGATTTATAAAGCCAAAACATCATTAAGTTTGTCAAGATCTATGGCTCAAGTATGTATCTTTTGAAACCTAGCATTATATTCCCTTATGAAATCACTATCATCTCTTCTAATGGTGGTGAATTATTGGTAAAAGACACAAGAACTAATGATCTTGCCAAATTGGTCAATGAAAACATTGTTAAATTTATCCCAGCTAGCAAAGTAATTATCAAGAAAATTAAGAAACCATTTATATGCAACATCCCTAAATGTAAAAGGAAATAACCTACATGATACATCTTTATGGGTGACATTTAAAAATCTTAATGCAATTTTAAATTATTTAATGTGTTCCTCTACAATTACAACACCATTTGAACTAAACATTGGCAAATATTTCCTAGGATTATAGGGAAGATCATGTACTACACCTAGGACATTGATGGAGGAATACCTTAGCTAGGACATACCTTTATGAAGGGTGAATTTAGGAGTACTTTAGAGTGGTAAATTTGGCAAAGACTTTGAACATATATGCTTACCTTTGTCTCACCTAGATCTCCTATGGATTTATAGTTCAAGCAGAGGTTCCCTTGTTTCTGAATGTGACCTTGTTGTGATTCTTGGTAATTCTAGCTTGAGAACTTTGGATTCTATTTGAAATACTATGTGTCAAATCAATATTTACAAATAACAAAGATTAAAATTGCACAATAAGTGAATTTTTCAAAGATTCATGTAAATAACAATAAAGGATTAAGATATTCAACAAAAATAGCTCAAAAATAAGTCTAAATACATAAATGTGAATTATATTTACAATTTTAAGCTCAAATGAGATCAAATTTTCAAAGGGTCTATGAATATTTAACCAAAATAGTTTTACTAACCTCAAACCTATTGAATTGACAAAGTTAAAGTCATCTTTACCATAATTAAGTGTATACTTTAAAAGAATGTTGATCTTTGTCTAAAGGAAGCACAAAGATGGGTCTAAAACCATGAAGGTCACCAACCTTTACATAATTATTCTAAAATTACAATAATGCAAATAATAGAATGATCTTTGATCAAAATACACCAAAACAAGTAAAGATCCTACAAATTCACAAGGATTTGTTGAGGACCTCCTTCTAGTTCCAGAGGAACTTACGCCTATTGATGCCTCTAAGTGTATCACAAGTGCTCTTAGCATTTAAATAACACTTATCATTTTAAAACTCAAATAATTTAGAGCATGCATAGCAGGTTATGGTAATCTGGTTACTTGTGATGAAATAATGGTAAAGCAAGCAAGCTATTATACAATATTTATAAAACCTGGTGGTTGGGAGCCACATTTGTTCTCTCAACAATATTTGAAAAAAGATACAATAATCTATAATAATATCAGTGAATTGTGATCAAATTATAATATGAGACTATTCTAAAATGAATATTTACAATGATATTAAGCTTCAGTGATCTGGTTAAAAAAGGAGAAAAAGGGAAGGGTAGGGTAGAAAGAAAATATGTTGTTAATCTCTACCTCAAACATCATGACAAGGTTTGAATTCCAATTAAACATACATTTAACCAATGTATATCATTTAATATCATACACCCAAATCTTACCACACACTAGGCAAGTATCTAAGGATTATATGAAGAAATACAGGTAAGAACTAGTTTTACTTTAAAGATTTACTCTTGTAGTAAAATAGCATATGCACATCCTTATACAAAGCAAATAAAACAAAGTAAACCCAAGAACATTCAACTAATCTAGCATTTTCACAAATTAAAAACCCTATATTAAACATGCACATCCAAAATTCTTAAAAACCATTCAAATTTGAGATCCAGAACAAATAATTGAGATAGAAGCCATAATGATAATTCACACAGATAACTGAGAAAAAATTTATAGTATTCCTTGCATGCATTAAATTTCTCCAAAAGTTATAAAGTATTTTTTTCTCTCAAAACTCCCTCCTCTTACAAATGGTAATATTTCCTTTTATAGAATGCCAAGACAGTATATCAGTCAGTCATGTTAACTACAAATGTACAAAAGTAAGGATAGATGTCCTTTTTTACAAATTTTATAGAATACACTAGAGCTTTCCAAATGATCTAACATATATTTAATGTGCATACAAATAACACATGCCTTTACAAAATAATATTCCATTTTCAAAAGTTACAATGTCCCACAAAAGAGAATTTTCTTAACTAACTGGTGGACCTTGTGCTGATAAAGACCCTTGGTTCTATTGAAGTAGAATTTTCATTGCCTTTTGATGTTGTTCATCATATAACTTCAAATTGATAGCTGGATCAAGGAGGATCTCATCCTCTTTCTTAGTTAGGTCCTCAAGATCTCTATTATTTCTCTCTAAAGCCTCCTTAATGCTCCTCGCCTCGATTATCTTTTTGTTTGTAATTAGGATCATATCCATGACCCTACTATTATTAGACCCAAACCTGCCTTAGCTTTTTATCTTTACCTCCTACATGACCAAATTGGTCATATGCTTGAACTCATCATCTACTATGATGCCCATGGAGCTGATCTTTGTAGGCTTGGTAATCATGGCCTTAAGGAATTGTTCAATTCTATCCAACAGATCTTTGTCATCCTTGATAAGTCTTCCCAAGCTCTTAGACCACATGCTCAAAACATTAATTTTATCTATAATTAACCCTAGGATGGTGTTTATATGAGTAATGTTGATGGTCTTGAAACCAAGTATTTTATCCATTTTTAAGATGCTAATTAAATCCTTCAACTTATCCTTAGAACTCTACCATTGGGTGATTAAGCCCTTGGTTGCTACATCCTATTGGTTTAGTGCACTCTATACTTCAGATATTCAAACATGTCATGAAATTATCCTTCAAACATTTCAATCATTACATTAAGAACAAACAAAATAGCTTATTTTTATAGATTTTTGTTCTACCTCTACAGGTTATCCATTTATTGTTTCATGCCCTCGATACCAGTTTGTAGCTGGGTACTTTGAGCCTGGGCATCCTCAAGTATATCCTCTTCAAAAATAGGGTGCTCACCTAGCTTCTAACCCTCCACTTGAGTCAATCTAATGAAGGGTTCTACTTTTTGAAAAGTGAATTCCTCCCCTGCAATCATGGCTCTTTTTTTAGAAACTCTCTACAAGCTAGTTGTGGTTGGGTTGAATTTGACACCAACTAAAGAGTGTGTAATATTTGGAGGCTCTAGGGTCTCAATATATGATCCACTTAAAGATCTAAGATCATCCACTTGTGTTTCCTTTTCTTCCTTTTATAGCTTCATAATCCATGGTTTGAGTTCCTCATGAATATGGATGTTAACAGACTTTATAATTACCCATTGATGGTATGGAGTTGGGATATTTTGCATCTTTCCATATATGAACCACTCTAGAATGGTTGGTCCATGAATATGTTTCTCATCACTAAATAAATTAACCTCACTCTAAAGGTGAGTGAGGGTTAATTTGGGCCTCTTGGTTCTTGTAGGAACCAAGGCTAGCTCAGCCCTTCTCTTTTGTGGGGGAACCACTAGGACTAAGTCCAAAGCTATCCCTTTCCCCTATTCCTTTCTATTTCTTCATCTTGAGTTTTAGGCTTCTCTTCTTGCACCTCTTTCTCATGTGATCTATAAGCACTACCCATTACTTCCAAGGCATCTTCCAATGTTTCCCTAGTACCTAATGCAATCATGTTAATAGACTCAATAGGTGACTCTAGCCTTTAAGGTTGGGCAGAAGATGATGCCCCTTCATTAGGTCTTTCTTCAAGTCTCTCTTTTCTTGATCATTGTGTAACTTGTGCCTCTAGCTATTTTAGAGTTAAAAGATGGTCTTAGTAGCAAATGGTATTATAGAGTCCCTATCTACCATATTTGACTAGTTGACTTCTCATCTCTCATCAATTTGGCCTCAAGTTTGATGTCGTGCTTCTTTACTCTAGCCAACACTTCCAAAAATTAAGATGCTTAGATGTACATTGAATCATGGACACCAAGTTGATGTTCATATGTCATGTTAATCTATTTGGATTTCAAATATTTCACAACATTATTTTGGGGGTCCCAATGTCTTAATTTATCAAGATTTAAATTGAATGAGTCTCTGTGCCTAGAAATAGTGTCTACATTATCATAATTCTATAACATAGTTCTACTAATATTCAAAGGGAAAGGATGGAGTAGCCCCTTTTTTTTCCTTTACATACACCATCAATACCATGAAATAGTTGGTATGATATCTCCTATTTAACCAGCTTGATGGGTACATAAACTGATAGTTTAAGTGGTTGACATAATGTTTCCTCTATTCTAATTATAGTATAGTTAGGATATAACCAAATGTCCCTAATAAGTTCCACATACTTATTGATTAAGGGACTTGACCTCATCATACGTAGCCTTATAATATCTTTTACTAAAGTTGTATACACACAATCACAAATGAATTGTATGTGGTCCCTATACTTGAATATATGTAGTTTGGAACACTAATGGGAGACTATTTGCCTTCCATCAGGTGACCAATTTTTGATGTTATGGATTTTTGTAGTGGCCAATAGGGAATCCAAAAGATAAGACATCATAAATAAATGATTTCTAGTCTTCTTATTTATGGTAGAGAATTGTTTCTTTAGGCAAATATTGATCATTTCTCCTATAGGAGGAGTAAGTCCCTTTTCAACCATGAAATATATATAAGGGACCCAGATTTTGTTGAAATAGGTTGTGGAAGGGGCCCCAGATAATTTGTTTAGTAAATTCATAATCATTCTAATTCTTACCCTAGATTGAGCGATTGGGATCCTTCCAGTGGGGTTAGAAACTACATGGGTTCTTGAATATAAACATGGGTCAAGGGTGTCTTTCAAGTCAATTTTACTAAACCATTCTATGATTGTGGGTAAATCCACCTATGGCTTGGCTATCTTGTAGTAATTTTCAAATGATATAGGTAAAATGTAAGCAACTCTCCTAAAACTACATTTATGGACTATCATATCTTGGTCAATTTTGTAATCTTTAAAAATCGGGGTAATAACATTGATGTAATGTTGGAAATGGTAAAAAGGTGAAGTTCTAGGAAGATATTTGGTTAAGAGGAAAACCTTTGCAAGAAGAAATCCAAGATAAAGATGTTATAGACAGATGCAAGCAAAGAGTGGGAATAATGGTTAACCAATACTGGCAGAACAACTCTTGGGTAAACGTCACTGACTATGATCAAGATCTCAAGGATATTCAATTATCCCTAAATGTTATATCTCTATATCCTAACCATGAAGATAAAATTGTTTGGCACAATGAGCCAAGCGGACAGTTTAAAGTTTCTTCCATCTTCACCTCTAAGGGAAATGGTAGCAAATAGTTATGGACGAGAGCCTGGATTAAAGGGCTCATCCCTAAAATCAAATTCTTTTTCTGGACCCTTTTCCAAAACAAAATATTGACTTTGGATAATTTACAAAAATGCGGAATAAATATTGTAAACAGGTGTATTCTTTGTAAGAAAGACCTTGAAGATAGAGATCATTTGTTCGTGAATTGTTCTTTCACTCAGCTAGTTTGGAAAGAGATCCTCAATTTGTGGGGCATTGCATGGATCCACCATAAAAATGTGGAATTATCTCTTAAAAGCTGGTACTACCCCTCCAAGAATCTTGAAGTTCTATTTTTATGGAAACTTACTCTTCCCCATATTTGGTGGGGAATATGGAAGGAAAGAAATAACCGAATCTTTAGAAATAAAGAACTTCCTAGATGGGTGGTAGGACAGAACATCATTAGAGCTATAAATGAGAATTTTTTATCACAAAAGAATCCAAGCTCAACTCTCCAAGTGGATAACCCCTTAAGGATGGATAATTCTAAAGGTAAACCTGATAATACCAAAGCAAGAGTTATTTGGAATGTTCCCCCTCAAGGATGGATTAAAGGAAACTTTGATGGTGCTGCCAAAGGGAACCCTGGGAATGCAGGTTGTGGTGGAGTTTTGAGAAACCATACGAGAAAGGTAATTGATGTTGTTGCAATCCCCATTGGTAAATTGAATTGCCACATTGCCGAAGCTACAGCTGCCCTTCAGACCATCAAAATAGTTGTGGACTCTGGATATCCCAAATTGTGGCTTGAAGGGGACTCATTGAATATCATAAATATTCTTAACAATAAAAATACTGTGTCTTAGACCATAGAGGCTAAGGTAATGGAGATGAAAACATTAATTAAAAAATTTGAAGAAGTGACTATAACCCACACCTTTCGTGAAGCCAATGGTGTTGCAGATTGGCTAGCTAATTGTGTAGTCTAGACAGGTCAAACAGTGAGGTGGCATGAAACATTAGAAAAGAATGTGGATTTGAGGGTGCTCATTCTTCATGATGCAACTCATGCAAAGGAAGGAAATATTGGAGTGTAATAGAAATATAATGAGTTGGAGGAGTGGCAGCGCGGGGAAAGGACAACAATCATTAAAGAGTAAGGCCCTCAAGAGTGAGAAGCAGATCCTGAATATGCACAAACAAAGCTAACTTTCTAATCAATTTGGCAGTAGGTGGGATCATTGTAAAGACCATAGTGACTGGGTTTCAAAGAAAATGAGTATGGCTCATGAAAGGAAGGGAGAACCCAGGAAGCAGGAACCCAAGAGCTGTGATGAATGGAAAGAGAAACAAGAAGTCTGGAGAATTATGCAGAAAGGAAAAGTAGTGAACTATATGGAAAGGCTCCATGGGTCAAAACCGCATATCACAAATGCTTTTTTAAAAAATTGGACTAATGAAAGGGTCACCTTGCATGGTATTATAGTGAACCTAACAGAGGATTTTATAGCAGAGGTTACAGGGGTACCTATGGATGGACTTAAATTCTCCAAGCAGACAAGCATTTCGAATGAGGCCTTTTGTAAGATCCCCAAGACGGATGAGGAAGAGCAAAAGCTGGTCAAGAACGGGGATTTCTATGAATTAGATCAGATTAAAGGGATATGGAGGGATGTCTTAAGCTGTATAAGGGAGTACTTCATCCTGGACAGAAGAAGTAAGTGAGTGCACAAATTCCACTTTGTCTTCCTTAATCATTTCAGGCACAAGGTAAGCTTGTCTTTTCCCTTTTACCTTCGCTTCTCCTTGGTCCAAAGTTTATATGCTCATAGGAAAAAGGAAACGCACCCTATTCTACATGAAGGCCTTATTCAGTTAATCGAAGGCTATTGCAAGAATAATGCAATGGTAAAGCACCCTAACGAGGGGAAAAATAAGGAGTCAGGGAACAGAAAGAGTGAAAGTGTAAAAGGGAAAGGCAAAATCAAGCTCCCTAGCACTAAAAATTAGAATGTAGAAGAAGATACTGAATAGGAGAGAATTGATAAACCCAGGGAGGAAAACTTGGAGGAAGAAGAAGGAACTGAAAGCTGGGATACAAACTCTAATGAGGATGAAGAATGTCCTGAGAAGAATGAAAAAGAAGATGTCAACACAGAGGAGGATTTTGCAAATAGAACAAAAGATACAGAGGAAAATTAGAAAGTGTCGGAGGATGAATTTGTCCAGGATGGCCCTATTGAGGACCCTGCTTCAAGAAATGAAAAGGAAACTACAGTTCAAGATGATAATCAAGAAATGGACATGGAAATTCAAATTGGAATTAAAGAATAGGATCAAAAGGGTCAAGAGGATATCTTTGAAGAAGCTAGGAACAGTCCTAATAAAAATTTTGAGGAATGGAGAGGGAAAAAATAGAATGATGAAACACACACACCAATGACTTGGGTCAATTGCAAAGTAGAGGCATCTTTCCAACTTGATTCTTGGACGTGTAGGGAGATCATGGATCTCAAAAGGAAAGTGGAAACTATGGAAGATACTCTGAAAGCTGTATGGAACAAAATTAACAATATGGAAAATTAGATAAGAGATATCCCAGTCAAGCTCAAAGCCTACGAGAATAACCTCCGGGAACTCATTAAGGACAATAGAATGAAAATGGAGGAAGTTACGTCCAATATTTTTGCTGCTGTTGCCAATATTGGAAAAAGAGCTAACGAGGAGACCAAAGCCTTGGAGGGACCTAGCAAAAGGATGAGACAAAGTTCAAGAAAGAAGGCTACACAAGAAGGAGCCATGCTGGCAGCAACCACTACCCAAGATACTGTAGTGAAAGGAAAAGAAACTATGAAAATGATATTGGAATTGGATGAATAGTCTGGTTCCTCTTGTTGGTTATGTAAACTGGTCCTATTCTATGGTTTCTTTTTGTAATCTTTTGCCTTTGGTGTAGCCAGATCTTTGTTAAATCTGGGTTTTGAGCGGTAGTCTTTTTGGTGGTTTTAGGTCCATTTAAAACCTATTTTTGCTACTTCTTTGTTGTAGTTTTTAGGCTTTGCCTATGGTCTTGGATGCTCTTTCTTTCTTTCCTTGTACTAGGGTTTCGGGGCCCCTTCAAAACCTGTTTTTACCCTAATCTAAAACATCGATGTAATGTAATAATACCTTTAGTTTTGTGTTGTGTGGTGAAGACTGGATGTAGTATCTCTAGTAGACTATAGAATTATTTTCATCTTCTTTGGTGATTACTTGAAAATCTTTAATGGCCTATAAAATTTTGGACTAGTTATTATACCCCTTTTTCAACTCTATAGATCAAATTTAGTGTCCTTAAAGACCTTTTCTTCTATGTCTAAAGTTAAATACATCTTTATGTCCTCCCTATTTTGTTATTTTCATGCTCCCATGATTGTGATCTTTATAAAGTAATCACTAGTGGTCCAAAAATTACTTCTAGATCAATTTGTACTTATTTGAGTGATAGTTAGGTTCTTTCTAGTTTAATTATGATCAAATTAGGGTTTCTATAGATGTTAGGGTTTTTTTTTAGGTCTTTTTAAGCTTTAATGGTAGCATCTATTTGTGCTTAGGTGAATTTGGTTCCTTGGATTTTATTTAGACTTCTACTGTATACCTTTGCTTTTTTTAGCCCACAAAATCTTTGGTTTTGTCTTTTTCTACTTAGGTGGCATCTATGTGGTAGCTCTATGGCATCCAATTGGATTTTTCATGACATTTTGTTCATAAATTCTTTAAAACTTGACTATTGTCTTTTAAAATTTGTCTTTGATCTCACTCCATCATATCATCTTATATGGATCAATGTGAGTCATTGATCTCAATCCTATGAGTTACATGTTATTAGATGTCCTTTATATCGAGCCCCATGATTATGCCACTTAGCAATCCTATAGGTATTTAGAGCTATGGATATATTCCAACATCATAGTGAACATGTTTTTCCATGTGGTGGCTCCATGATTTCTTAGAGGTTCTATTGAAAAGTCCATAGTGATCAAGCTCTATTTGATTATGTTGCCTTGATTAGATGTGAGCCATCGATCCTTAAAATGTACATGAAATTTAATTTCACATGGCACCATGTAAATAACTTAGGTAAATACTTTAGTCTAAGGTTTTATTTCATGTTAATAAACACAAAATAATATTGAGGTTGAAGTATTTAGGCTAAGTTTGGATCAAAATAAAAGGGACCCCATTGAACGATAGAAGATATAACCATAAGTCTTTACCCTAAGGTTCTATTATATTAATTAATTTAATCAAAACCTTAGGATAGAGACTTAGGTTAAGTATATATATGTAAACATTTAGACCATGATAAATGAAATGAATCCAAAAAGGCGGGGTCTTAAGACATAAAGGGATGAAGCCTAGGGTTATTATTCTAAGGTTTGGTTTTGTTGAAAAACACAACTGAACCTTAGGATAATAATTTATGCTAAGTCCATAGTGTTCATAATTGATTTTATGCAAATCTAAACCAAGTTAGAAAGGTCCTTAAGTCAAAGCATGGCCTTTAATCAATCTAAGGTGAAAGATTGATTTCAAAATTAATGTGCATGATTATTTTATAAATGAGACCCTATTTATCTTAAAAAGGCAAACAACATGTTCATTTATCTAAGTGGGATTGGTTCATGAGCTTGAATTTTTATGGTCTCATAGATGTCAATAGCATCCTCACAAATGTTAATGGCATTTGCGTGAACATCAAAACTAACCTCTAGCAATATATCACTGGAGATTAAATTTGAAGGCCTTAAAAACATCAATGATAACCTCATGGACATCGAATGATAAGCATGAGACCATAAAATTTAATCTCTAAACATAATAGGTCCCATGGAAGCTTTAATTTAATATGCATAATTTGATTAACCCATCCGATGGAATGTGAATCATTTATTATGATCTGGGTACTCAAATATGATTTGTTCCTATAATTATAAATGGATTGAGTTAGCTAGCATATCATAAGTCTTAAGTCTTAGAATATGATAAAAATACCCTTTGATTAATTACAGTCTTAAAATAATTTTTATCCTAAGTTTTCATTGTATTAATAAATACAACTAAAACCTTAAGGTAAAACTTAGGCTAAGATATCATTAAAAAATAAAAAGGAAGCCCCTTAAGTCTTTGATCTTGGTATCATGTCATCTGATCTTTGACCTCCACTCAAACATGGGATGTTAATCATGATCTAAGTGATTGAGAATGATTGGTCTATGGGACAATGTCTTGGATTTATCGTGCTTATCCCACTTTGTCTAATCTTTGATCTTTGTTTAAGCATGAACTATTGATCTTAAAAAGAAGCATGATATTAAACTTAGGTCCAATAGACATTAAGAGACTTAGGCTAAAGCCTTAATAATAAGGTCTCATTCATGTTAATAAACACAAATGGGGCCTTAAGATTAAGACATTAGTCTAGGCTTACAATAAGATGGACCATGCAAATTAAAGTTAGACCACATTAGGATTTTAAAAGGATCCTTCAAACATTAATTTTGGACCACATTAAAATAAAAGGGGACAAAGGAGCTTAGGATATAAAGGGGACCAAACTTATAATATTTAGGCTAAGGTTTGGTCATGTTGAAAAACATGACCAAACCTTAGTATAAAAATTAGGATTAAGTATATAGCATGGTTAAAATGTTCCTGCGTAAATTGTTGTCACTAGTTTTTGAATTTGGTCTAAAATAATCTTGTGTTAGGGTTTCTAAATGAGGGTTTCAGGAAGTTTAAACATGGATTTAACATAAATTTTAATATACCAAAGGATAGTAATATGTCAAATTGAGATAGAATAATTAAAATTATGAAACCCAAGTATGATCCCATCAAGGAGAGTTGCATTAAGCATATGATCTGAAACATAGTGATCCACTTAGGCAAAGCTAAAGCAAAACCATGAACAAAGAAGACCAACCAAAATGAGGGGTGGATGATCTTAAATTGAAAATAATGTGCAAAACATGTTAATGATGCTCTAGTCAAGTGAATTTTAACTTCAAAATACAAATTTTGTATAATTTTAACATGAGGGTCCCCATTTTTCATAAATGGGGGTATGTTGCCCTCAACATAAACACACCTTGATACAAATGAACTTAATAAAGTAGATCAAGATCAAGTTAAATAATTATTTAATTTTTTTCATGGTCTCTAAACATACCCTCATGAGGTGAATAACATCATCTACATACTTCTTGAATATAAATATATTCATTAAGATAATTTAGTTTTATCCTCCCAAGTCTTACCCTTTCACATCCTAAAATACCCTACTTCTAATATTTTTACTCCTACCATTGAGACTATTCCTATTTATCTACCCTTAGTCACTTATACCCCTCTTAATGTATGAGCCTAAATTATCCATGCCTATGACTACTCATACTAACTAGACCTATTCATTACTATAACCAATACTTCTCTTGAGAAATCTATTCTCATATTGTAAGCCAAAATATCTAATATTGAGCGAACCATTTCTCGTGATGTCACTTAGATTTTGGTACCTTGTTTCATAACCCATTGGATCCTCAAGTTGCATCCTCCCATGTCCTATTTAGCTTTGTGGCTCCAAATATTCCTCTATATGAATACAAAGGTGATCTTGAACAAAATTAACATGTTTTCCATGCAACTTATCTAGACTATGTAGATAATGATAGTTTGTTAAGCAAGTTATTTACAAGAAACCTTAAGGATTATTATCTTAGTTGGTTATATGATATTTCTCTACAATTAACTAAAATTTTAAATCCTTTGGAAAATTAGTTTTTGGCACATTTTTCTATCAAATTTGGTGAGAAATTATCCTTTGCTCTAATTGTAAAGATCAAGTAGGGTCTTAATGATATATTTAGTGAGTATGTCCTAAGATATATTACTATGCTTTCCAAAATGTCAAATAAAATGACAAATAATCATATTTTGATAGTGATAATTAAGACATTCTCACTCAAATATTTCTTTCTCCTCTTCAATAGCCTATCATGTTTGATAATTTTAAATCATTTGATGAGATATGTTATACATTTAAGGAACATGAAGTCAAATTGATTACATTGAATAAGCTCAAATATATCTCTAATTTTATTTTTATATATACTATCAAGTGTCAAAGTAATCCCAATTATAAAATCAAAGCTAATGATGGAAAAACTAAGGTTAAAGCTACAATTAATGTTGTATCACAAACACCACCTAAAATTCAACTACAAGCTCTACCAATGAGGTAATTATCAAGGCTACCTTCAACTCCTCATGTGCTACTACAAAAAAGTATTGAATGTCATGTTATTACACTTCCTCCATGATTCATAATATATCCAACTAGATTCCACCTATAAGTTTTTATGGGCATGCATTTTGTGACTATTGTAGATGTGTGGGATATTCCACTAATATATGTATGAATATCATGCATAAAATTCAATATATCAATGAGGATAACATTATTGACATTGATACACCTAATGAATAGGCTAGGACATAATAAAATTATAATTAAAATCTAAAAATTTATCAAGATCCTTTTCCCAATCATAGGACACAAGATAACATGCAAAATTTTAAAGTACATCATACACATAATGTGTATCCTCCTCCATCTTCATATGGGCATCCACTTGATAGTATTATTGATACAATTATAAGAAAGTTAACACCTTGACCATATATTACAATTGATGATTCATAAAATTTTGATTATGATTCTAATAGAAATTCATTATTCACTATAGAACACATTTCCATGCATCCTATTTTTAATGTTATGATAGATAATGGATCTAGTGAAAATTTATGCACTATAACACTTTTACACTCTCTTGTATATATAGAAAAGGATATACAACATACACTTAGATTTGTGAAGGCATTTTATGGCCATACACAAGACACTCTTGGACACATTATTTTGATTTTGAAAGTGGGACCTCTCATAATGCCCACTTCTTTCTTAGTGTTACCAAGAACATGTGTCTTTGATATGTTATTAGGAAGACCTTGGTTACATAAAACTAAATAATTTCCTTATAAAGTTCACAAGTGTCTAAATTATATAAATGTTAATAAAGTGGTTAAAATTTAATGAATTAAATATGATAATCTAAATTAACCTATGGTACTTACTCCTATTACAAAATATTTGGTACAATTATTAAGAAAATTGGTAATGAGCTAATATAAACTACTATTTAGAATCATGATTCACATTCAAAAAGGCATACTCAAAAATACATTTTACATATATTCATGAACATGAACATATTTTAGTTTACTTATCTACTAATGAGCATGAATGTATTTTAGTTTTTCTATCTTTTGTTGAACATAACATGATTGCACATGAGTAAGATATAAAGTAAGATTTTTACCCCTACACAAGGATAAGTTATTCAAAAGGATCCTACACATGTAACTATTATTTCATAATCTCCTCTCATGAATGAGAATATAGGTTTGAATATATATATGAGTAGTGATTTATAAGGTTACTTTAAAATATATGGTTCTTCATTAGATTTAGATGATTATACAATTGACACTAATTCTATTGCACAAGAGATTTATCCTTATTATCAATCAGTTGGGTACACATATGATCATCCAATTTATGAGATTATTATTTGGACACATTATAATATTCCTTCCCACTCCCCTATCTGGGTTGGAGATTTTGATTATTTTCCTTACCTAGTACCTAGTTATACATAACTTCTTTGTTGTTCAGTTTTTGTTCCTTATTCTTATACATCTAATCTAGATTCTTCTATCCTTAGATTTATATTTTCATTTTGGGGAACTTACTCCCTTATTTTATTCAATTCCATTTTAAAAACCTATAATGACCATATTGCTAAGATTTCACTATACATATATTTCATGGCAACTCATTCTTCACATTTATACATGCTTTAAGCTCTCGTATGTAATTTCATGATCACATATATCTACTTTTACATGAGTTTACATGGACATGTTTTCCATATTTTAAACACTACATTTATATTAGGGGCATCTCATAAGCCTTCATCTTTATCCTACTTTGATTTAGCACCTTGTTGAGGTTTATTTTATTCTTCCCCTCTTCTTCTACTTTTACATCCTTGCTTATTTATTTTTATTTTCATCACTTTGTCATTATACATGCTTCTATTTTAAAATATTAAAAAATACAAAAAATATTCGTATATTCTAAAAATTAATAAAGAAATGAAATATTAACAAAAAATAAAAAATCATGATCTTTAGGCATCATTTTATGTTGCTAGATATGTATTTACGTTTATCATCTATCTTTATATTTCAATACATATCATATTTTAAATACATAATGCATCTCATAAGGTATCAAATTGTGCAATAGGAAAATTTTCATAGTGCAAAACAATTTTCATACACAACAAAAGCTTTCCTAATAAATTTTTTCAATATATAGTCAATTTGGACAAAGTTGTAACAGGAAGTCAATTATACAGTATGAACTTTTACCAAACTATGCACCTATCCATGTGCATATTTGATCTTTATTTTCAACTAGAACATAGTCACAAGGACATATTACATAATTTTTTTACACATAACTGAATTAGTGTTCATATATTAGTCAAGTTTCAAGCTAATGCATACTTTTACATGGTTTTTATGTTGGTCAATCCTTTCACCCAATCACCTTTCTTAGTTTGGGGCATCACATTGTTATATATGAAACATTATCAGTTTATTTATCCATAACCTATTTTTCATGTTGAGATATACATAATAATACATGCTTTAATCTTTCAATTATATCTTCACATATGCCATGGCAAATATGTTACTATAATTAAACATAGATAAAAATGCTTAACCTATTCTAGCTTCATTTATCACATGTTGTTATCATATATTTATTTTAGTTTCATAACATGATTCAAAATTATTTGCTTATTGTATGAAACCCTTTGCCTTATTTATGTTCAACATACACCTTGATTGTATGGTGTAATCATACCTTGTGTTTGTGGCCTTTGGGCCTTCCATTCTTTTAAAACATTTTCATGTCCATTGTATTCAACCTATAGGTACAATGTGTGACATCTATGCAAAATATTTTTGCATTATTTATGACATCTTATATGTCCCTTATATGCAGATTCTAGGCCTTCTTGCATGACAATTGTGTGAATTTTATTACATATTTTATATTTAGATACTATGGTACCATGATTATTATTATCATGCACTACTATGTATCTATCTATGGTGTAATGATTTATAACATGCACATATTATTGTTTTGCTTAAATGATTTAAATTTTAAACATATTATTCTTACAATATATATGCAACAATCACAAGTTTTATATGCTTCAATCATTACTACAATTCTATATCAAACTTACAATATGCAAATAAAATACATATATTTTTTTAAATTATTCAATGTTATTTTTGTAATATTTCTATATAAATTCAACATATGAAAATGGTATTATATGCTTATCTATATTTCAAAAATGCTCTCACTTTTTCTATTGAGATAAGTGAATTTTAGGCAATTTACCTCATCTCAAAATGGGGGCATCACAATGGGATTTTCCAATAAATACATTTTCATATATGACATATTACAATGTGTGAAAATAAAATAAAAAATATTATAGGGGTATTCAACTTTATTATACACTCCAGTAATCTAGCTACTAGAGCACAAAACATTTGTGAAAAGAAAATTAAAAGGTTTCAAACAATTTTTGAAATATTAAATTTTTCACTCTATAAAGTGTAGGGGGCATGATATACATTCATGACCAAGCTAAAACTTTGTAAAAATTATATTTTTTCTTTTTCAAGAATCAAGTATCAAGTTTCAATAATTTATAGTTTAAATCTAGAACTATCTACAATGGTTTGCTTCATATTTTATAAGTGAAACATGTTTGAGCTTAGTTACACTCCATGTCTTGGTTTCAATTTTATCAATCCATGTACTTTTTACCACTTCTTATCTTTCAATTCAATAAGTGAATCTCATCAGAGCTTAGTGACACTCAATATTTTGGTTGTACTTTAGAAAACCATTTTGTTGGTTCCCATTTATTCACACATTATAAAATACTCTATGATGGTTTGAGTATATATCTTTACAATTTAATCATCTACACTAATTCTTGAGATTAAGACTTGATAACTCTCAATTTAACACTTCTCCACATGGATCAACAAGGGGGCATTCACATATCTATGAAAAAGACAAAGTGTGTATACACACTCAGGTACTATATTTCCTTTAATTTAGTAATTTATGCATCACTATAATAAATAAGGTTAGTGTAAACTAAAATTTTATCAATAGATATCACTGGTCCTTGACATATTTTACCTTGCTTGGCCAAATCACCATTCTGATAACCATTTATCTATATAAAAGTTTTAAGAGGTTCATAATTAATGAGAAAATCTTCTAGACTTACCTAATTTATTCCTTTTCATGCCTAATCAATATATAATTCACTATAATTATAGTCTCAAAATCATTTGTCAATTCTTGACAAGTGTGCACCAGGCAGACAAGGATGTAATGTGCACCTGTCTACTAGTGCAGACTTGACTAAATTGATCTAATGGATAGTTTTTAAAAATTAAATGATTTTTAATGGATTTAATTCATTAAATAATAGGTCTATTATCATTAAAAAAATAAAATTTTATTCTATAAATCACATCAAGTTTCTCACTTGAAACTCCTAGTTATTGTATGAATCACTCTCTTGAAAGACAATTTCAAAAACATTTATCTATTTAGTAATGAGCCCTACTCAAATTTTGGTTTATTAAAATAGTAATTGGCCATGTTAACATTACATTAATATAGGTTGAGGTCATTCTTTATCAAGCATTATAATCAAATTTACTAGTTGTATTTATATGATCTTCCCTAAAGGGAGAAATACATTGAATTGAGGTCTATTCAGACTATGTGGGCAACACTCAATCCAAAAGGTATTTTATATGGATAGCTCTACCATATACCACTTAATTATTTCACCATAATAATGTGATCTTATTTATGTCTTTATGTAGTCTAGGGTTTTTATTTTTTAAGAGATTTGTGCATCAAAATAGGCTTTTCACATAATTAGATAATATTTAGACAAAGGCAAACCAATCTAGAATTCTAGATTTAGTACACAATCAACACAAAAAAAGTTATATTAGAGTAAAATAATACATTTTGACCCTATATGTCTACTATGTACTTGTCCTAAAATATAGCAAGGCACTGCTTTAAATTAATAATGTGATTTTAGGTATTGATAAGTAGTCTCAAATAGTCACAATCAGTAAAAGAATAACATAGTTTGAATAAATCAATTTGCAAGGACATCTCTCTAACCCTAACCTCGATTGTTATTTTTATTAATTTATAAATTATTTAAATTTTATATATCAATATATTTTTATATTATATTTTCTTATTTATCTTCCTAGATTAGATTTCATGTTTACATTAATTTAGAGTTAATTTCCATTCACTAATTAATTATAAGGGTAAATATATGTATACTTACACATTTTTCTATATAGTAATACATTTCCAACTACAACATATAAAATACATATACTTTAAATTATTATTTGATTGATATTCATGCTTTATCCCAAACTTATTAGTGGATTCCAAAGGATAAGAAGAATCATATCTATTTAAATTGATAACTATTGTGATGTGTCACATATGACAAATCCATGAAGAACATGGACATCCATCAAACAAGAAATGAAAGATAATCTATGCATTTTTGTTAAAATGATCATTTTCATAAACATTATTTGTAAATAGCTTATGTCACTTAGAAACATCACCCAAACAATCAAAACCAATAGTTTTAGACCTTTTAGATGCAGAGAAAAAGTGGAATTCTCCATGTGAAGTATTTATAGTTCTCGAGTATATTTTGGGAGAATTTTGAGAATGATAACATATTCCCAATAAGATGGTCCAAGATTATTGGTTTTGGATATGAATGGAATGAAAAGATTTTGGAATCAAATTGTATATGCATCTAGGAAAGTTTAAATCACCACATATACTATAGGTGGCCAAGAAACACAACTACTCTAATATTTTATTAAAATATTCTCAATTTGGTAGATGAAAATAATTATTCCTTCTCAAATATAACCACTAATTTTACATACATAAAAAAATTTATGTTTAATGAATATGCTTAAAATAAACTAATTTTGAATACACTGCTAGACATGTATGCAAATCATTCATGTGATTGATGTATATTTACACATTTTTGTGTACATGCATAGTATATAATTTTGAGCTAAAATGTCTTAAATGTCTCTAATTTAAATTAATTTTTGATTGATATCCATACTATATTATTAAAATTGTTCATGAATTATAATTGAAAGGATATTAAGATTCAATGAGGTCAACATACCAATAAATAAAAAACTAGTTAGATGTGGGATGACATTCACAATGCATAATTATGAAAGGGTTGGTCACGGCCAAAGCTAGGCTTGGAAACAAGATCTAAAATACCACTATTAAAAATCCTAAAATTTAAAAACAAAATATGGTTTGAAAGATCCCTTTTAGCTTAGGAGATTTTAATTAAAAAAAAATCAAACCAATCATCTTGTTAAGGTATACAAAAACCTTAAAAATATAAATCACAACATTTCCTTATTGCAATAACATACCCTCATAATGCTAGTGAATTTAAGGTTTTTTAAAAATACTTATTCACTAAAAAAAACCCTTTATAAACCTAACATAATAAATAAGATATTTTGAAGGACACTCCAACATAAATAAACATATCACATGATTTTACTAGACAAGAACTTAAAAACATGTTTATCATGTGGTTTTTTTATTATAATTTTTTCTGGGTTAAACAAATACAAAAATAAATTTTAAGGCTAAATAAAATATAATCAAAGTCATGCCTTTGAGACCAAAAATTAAATAAATAGTTTTTAGTATTCTCAAGGTTTTTCAAAAAAAAAATAAATAAATAAATAAATAAAGTTATACCTCTAAGACAAAAAATGAGATATTTGAGAATCAATGAAATTAAAAGAATTTTAAAGACTAAACCATCACGATAATCTCCTTAATGCATGTTAATACATGTATTTAAGTGTATAGTTTAATTTTTTCATCTACAATATAATTTTTTCCCATATGACAATATATTTCCTTTTATTTCTATATTGTTGGGGACTTTGTTGCCTCACAAACAAATTAGTGGAGTCAGGGTTTCAAAATAACAAAAATTTAGGAATAATGAATGATATTATTAAAAGCAAGTTTTAAATTAGGATAAGATAATACTAATTACATTCTAAAGTGTGAAATATGTCTTAAATATATGTCACAAACATATGTGAATAATATGGAGTTCACTATAATTATATGGTGTGTTGGGAAGTGTGAAATCTTAAGAATGTGTCTTGAGATTATAAGTTGTGGTGCAATGATTAATATGATTTGCATATGAACTCTAAGTTTAAAGTCATAAATTTAAACATAAAATGATAGAAACCTAGTGGTGTAACAAGGGGGAAATATAGATTATAAAATATTAAGTGTCATAAATCCAAGCTTATCAAATTTTTATTATAATCATCACACATTTGATCTACTAAATATAATAGGTTTCATTTTAGATGGTTTTTTATAATAATTTAGCTAGTGGTAGAATAAGCATGGTTTAATATGGTACATTTTAGGTTATGAAATTTTAAATACCATAGATTCAAGCTTAATAATCAAGTTTTTAATGTAGTGACTATAAATTTGATCTACAAAAGTTAATGTGGTCAGCTTAAAAAGTGGAATTTCAATATTTTTTTCTAAGTTACTAGGTCATAATGTAATGAATAGGAATGTGACCCAAAAAGTTAATGTGGTCAGCTTAAAAAGTGGAATTTCAATATTTTTTTCTAAGTTAATAGGTCATGATGTAATGAATAGGAATGTGACCCAAAAAACATGATTTTTCTTTTTTTTTTTAATTTTAAGGTTTCCTTCATGTTGTGGTGTAATAAACACTCTTAAGTTATATTGTAACAAATATATGTTCTAGATTAAATTTAATTAGTTATCATATAGCCCCCATTAATGGGATAAGAGTATGCATGATTATTCTTCATAATGTCATTCCTCCTCCCCCTTTCTTCTCTTATTTATCAATTTATTTTTTCTCTCATAATTATGAAGATGTGTGGTTCATGTGGAGAGATTTCAATGATTATATAGTAATCATCTCAAGGATTGGGTGATATATTATACGATAATATATGGTGGTACTCATGTGAATTCACTCTAGGGTCATTTTATCTCATTTTCATCTACATCATGTTTGAAGGCATTTGGATTCAATTATGAGTATTTTCTTGAGTTAAGTTTCTAGGATTTTATTCACTTGCTTTAGATTTTCTTTATGTATCTCAAACTTGTTTATAATATGGGTTTGGTGAGTGAAATGGTCACCATAGAACTTATTTTCTTCCTTATGCAAATAATAAGGAGATGGAATTATGAAAACAATGTTGGACAGAAAATTGAAGCAAGTTTTTTAGGTGCTAATGAGCATTATAATTTGAATCATAGGATATCATTGGAGCTGATTATACTCAAATGAGCATTTATAGCTATGTAAATTTAAATTTGGCCTTCATATTTTTTACAATTTTTTTTATTTTTCATGAAAAATATATCATGTTTAAGGTAGTTGAAAAGTTTGCACACCCTAAGTTTTGACACTATCTAGGAAAAGAATTAGAGGTGGTGGAATTGGATGAGATGGGATTCCTTTCTCTCACCAATGTTTATATTTGTGGTTTGATGTCCCTAAATTATTTTTTTGAGCTAGAAAGGAATGTTTTCATATTGGTTGGGTATTTAATACCTTAGATAAATTCATCTAAAATGGAAATTTTATGCCTGGAAAGGTTTCTCTAGATTTGGATTTGTAAGCACTCAAAGTGTGTCTGGTCTTATCCTACCACTTGGTGGGAGATATTTTGGTAGAAAAAGTGTTTAAAATTTTACAAATATTATCTTATGTGATTTAATTTAGGGTATTGAAGGAGATAGTGGGAGGGAGTGTTGCAAGAAATGGTTTAGTTGGGGAAGAAATTAACCTCAATCACCATTAGGGTAATTCTAGCTAGGATTTTGATAAGGAAATAAAAATGTGTGAGAGATACAATGGCATGAGGGGATCCATGAAATTAGATAGGAAGGTTTTTTTATCTCAATGTGTCATTGGTTAAGGATTAGATAAGGGTAGTGGTTGAAGGGGCATAGGTGGTATCCAAGGGGGAGGTTTTATTAGGGACATCATCCATGGCATATTGGATAGTAGAGTAAGTTGTGATGATGATTATATTAGGTTTATATTCAATTATGTGAAGGGTGGATATGTTGAAAAGGTGAAATATTTTGAGTGTGGCTTAATCCATGGTATACATGCTAAATCACCTACCATTGGTGAGATGGGTAGAGATATCAAGAGTGTGTGGAGTGTGGATGAACCTGAGGGTTAATGGTTCCAATCATAACTTTTTAAGTTACCATGCCTTTATTTTATGTAAATTGGCATTTTTAATTTTGACTCATATAATAATATCCTTAGTTTGTATTTAAGATTCAATTGGTTATCTTTGTTATCCATTCACGTATTTCACTATGGATGTCCATTGGGTATGGCTACTTTGTTATTATAATAGTTTAGTCATGTTTCTATTTGGCTTTGGGCCCTTTTTGTTTGATTTATATTTCCATGAATATTTTTTAAAAATAATCAAATGTTTATATTCTTGTTTATAAAATAAGGGTGAGGTGTTCCACAACCCTCATTTCTCTATAAAATAAATAGCATATAGATACAAGAATTCCAATAAATATTAAACTCTATCTAAAATATGAGTGAAAATATCATTCTATTTATTTTATAATTGAAATATGTCATTTTATTTCATTAGTAAATATAAAGTGGAAATTTAATATCAATGATTTAAAAATAGAATGTATGTGCTTCTCAACATTTAACTCATATTATTTATTACTAATTGTCAGTTAGTTCCACTTGAGAGTTACGTAGAGAAAAAATATTAAAATATATGCCTTCCTAACGTCAAAATTTTATTGATCATTTAATTTTTAATATTTTAATTTAATTAATCAATCATATATACTTTTATGTTTTATGTAAAGTTTTACAAAATTAAGGGTAACAAATTACCAATATATAAATAAATTTAAATTCAAAAATATATAATTATGCATATTAGTTAGTTTCCTTAGACTCTTTTTTGAATTTATCCCCATGGCTGACTTAAATATTGAAAATATAAAAAAAAATTAATTTATCTCAAATTATATTAATATTAATATTAATATGGTTAAGGTTAGATTAAATGTGAAGAAATGTATCACATATGTGTCTATTCTAAAATCATATCAGGTATGTATAAACAATATAATGTTGACAATGTTATTCTAGATGTTTTTAGAGTGCATTATTTACAAAGGTGTTCTGAATATTCTTTCTTACTTATAATTTGTTGGTTATGTCTTTCCTTGTTGGTGAGGGAATATTTTAATAGTTTCTTGTGTTTAATATAGTGGCATGTAATGGAAATATGAGAATGAAATTCCAACAATTTTGATAATGTCAAGCCACATCCATGAATATAATTATTTATGTCCACATGATAATGGTAATGCCAATTATTCACCTTTTAATCACTGATATTATCCCATTATTTTCATTATATGGTGAGATTAGTGATGCATCAAGGGATATGATTTTTTTCACATATTATATTTCTCACATGTTCTTAGTTTTATATACATATTTATTCATAGCAACCCTTAGATCCTTGATACTTAGATTAGATTTAGCTATATATTTTATTTCATCTCACATTCATTTTTGAATTCTTTATTTGATATGTTTTTACATATTTTCTTTCAAATCAGGTTTTTTTTTAGTTATAGAAAATATGTCTCTTGCATTTGAAGAGGATGATTAGATGGTCTTTTTTTCAAAAGAGACCAAAGTTGTATAGGGTAGAGTGTATCCAATCTAGTGGACACTTCATTGTAAAGACACATGAAGAGGATTTCTTGTTTTCAATGTTAACAAGGTAATGGAATAATGCAATGTCATTTTTCAGTTAATTAATTTGAAATCTTAATAAACATCAATAATAAAGGATACTATAGTCCTTGGGAAGAGAGGGATGTTAGAATATTATACATAGGTAGTTTATTAACTTAAACCTATGTTTATTTTATCTAAGCTATAGTTAGATAGGATTTAATTAGGAGTTGGGGGTTAGTAGTTAGGATTTTCACACATTAATAGTGTATTCAATAACAAAACACTTTATCTCAACTATAAAAAGAGAGTTGTGTAGGTGAACTAAACATGTAAAAAATAAAAATGAAGGTGTGAGAAGTTCAATATATTTTTGTATAATATTTGTATGTCAAAACATTTATTCACATGTTTAAGGAACTTTCATTCTATATTCAAAGTGTTGTAGTTCTTACATAGATCTTTTAGGCTATTCCCTAATGGTATTAGAGAGGATCCTCCATCTTTTTATTACATCTAAAATTTGAAGTAAAAAAATTATACAAAGAGGTGAAATACATTGGTGGTTAGGAAAAATAAGTCCAAATCTATACCTTGTTCCATTTATAATGTTAAATAGAGAGTATAAGTTGAAGTGTTCAACCCTACCCTGATTCACACAGGTGAATTGTCTTCCTCCTAGCTTGTCTCGAATTGATCATCTCATAATATTCAGACTTCCCATTTTCCTTTCCTTCTAAGCATGGCATAATTTTTGTCTCTACACTTGGGAGCTTCCAACTACTACCAAAATTCACACATGGAACTATGTTATGTCCTTGTTTATTCCATTTACATAACTTGATGCATGGCAACTAGCTGTTTCATAGACTGTGGTAAATGAAGATCCAAATTTAAATGTTTTTGTGAAGCATTTGGTCTTTGTTAAAATGACTACATTATTTATATTTTATCATCATTTAAGGAAAGACACCATATCCTTTAATAAATGAATTTTATCTTGCATATATTGTTATCTCTAATCCATCTATTCTACTCTATCACCTATTGTTGGCTCTCACTACTAGTTGACAAGCCTTCACAATAATTACATGTTCCTAGGCATCTAAACTAACCACTTTATAACATGTTTCTAGACCAAACACTACTTTGTGTTTGGCATCTAACTTAATCAACCCTTATCAATCCCTAAAAATTAACAAATGGCTCTTGGATGCACTTAATAGTCATTCACATTAGCTCCAACCATCTATAATTCAAAAATTTATAATGGTAAAATATTATTTCTAAGTGGGGGTATTTTTTTTAGAAACTATGAAAAAATTTTGTGGTTTTTCCTTGGGAAGGCTAATAGTTTTATTCAATTTAATGTTTTTGTAAATGCATTTTATAATCCCTTATTATAAATTGAGATGTGTACTTTTATATAAATAAAATTTCTTAAGGGATAAGGATTTTTTTTTATGAAGGGTGTAATATTGTCAAAATTTTATAAGAGGGAGTTCTTATTTTGTGTGTGGGGGGAGTTAGTTACTCTCCTCCACTTCTTCATATTCTATGAGAATTGAGACCTACCTCTTCAATCTCCTTAACATCTCGAACTACAACACTCGAAAGCCAAATATGTAGTAGTTATTACAGTCCAAAGTCTTATGGTACATTGTTCAAGACAACATTCCAAACTTCACTTTAGATAAGGATCAATATTTGTTTTCATCCAACCAAGATAAAGCCCTTGGATTGAGTAGTCTCAATGTCTCTATCTAACAACTTGAAATTCCACATTTATGTTACCAAGACATTGATAGAAGCTTGGGAAAATTTTGAAGAACTCTTTGTAAAGGTCATTAAGTTCAAATTAATTCAATTAGATTCATAATTATATTACATTTTTACCTTTGACTTTCCCACTATAGAATAATTTATTTAAAAATTCAAATCCCTTAGATCTGACTTAAAACATGGTGGTACAAATATAAGAACAAGATATCAAAAATGAGAGTGAAAGCAATGATCATAACGGGGGAATTTTAAATATTTAGCTTAGGTGAAATCCTCTGTGAAGTACCATAGCACTAAAATCCAATCAAATCCTATCCATAAAAATATAATGAATAACCTTCTTACACATCAAGGAACAATCCAGCCTTAAGAATCCCAATGTGCATCAGTGAATAATCCAAAGGATAAAATAAAGGACCTTTATCAACATGATAATAGATCATGGGTAGAAAGACTAATTGGTAAAAGGTAATAGTTTCAATAAGGCTCCACCTAAACATTGGAATCCATGTTAATTAACAATAAGGTATGCCTCAAAATCCCTAACTATTTTCTTAATAGAGCTAACAAGAAGCTAGACCTATCTCTAATAGGCATATTTAAGGGGAAACAAGCCAAATATCAACTTGTTTAGGGAATGGGCCAACCGAAAGTGGAATTCCAAAGGGAATATGGAGATTGTAGACATGTAAAAGTAATTTTTACTTATTACCTTCTCTATTCCATAAGATTTCACCAAGGTTATTTATTACCTAGGATCTATGGTTTCTTGGGAAGTTGAGTCTCTATTTAAGAAAGTGGAAACTAGAAATAAATCTAAATGGAGACATTTTATTAAAAAATATAATGTGGGTAAACTTACCTAGCCTCCCTATGAAATTTTGGGAGGAATAAATAAATCTTGGTGTGTTCAAATCCATAGGCCACTTGATTCCTTTGGATCTAATCACCAAGTCAAGATGAATGCTTTTAGTTATCAAATTTTGTGATTACATATCCTTAAGAAAGACCCTTCCAATAACTACTAAATTATAATTAAGGTATGACAATTGCAAGAATATTATATGAAAGAGTAATAGACATCTACCCTACCTATAAAAAGTTTGGGCACAAATCAGTATCGTGTTCCCTAAATAAAACATAGAGAACCAATGAGAAACATAAATCCAATTTTTAAATGGAGTCAGGCTAAAGTCATCTCGGATGAAGATGTTAAAAATGTTAGAACATTTAATGACTAAGTGAGCTATTTTATACCCTTAGTCTACTTTAGTGCATAATTAAATCATAATAATTTATTATTTATTAACACAAGGTGAAAACCTCATGTAAATAAATAATAAAATATAGTTATTTGTTATTTACAAAATTATTTAAATGATTTTCAAGATGGATACACTCATTGGTTACAATGATCACCTCCCTTCATCCTTATTATAAATAAGGTTTTACTACTATTGTTATTCACATAAAAAGTTGACTTGGGAAACTTGGTAACTACGTGAATTGATATTTGTGTCTGGAAAATATGTTGTAAATAATTTGTGACGATTGATAGAGGGGAAGTGAGAAGAATAAGGTTGTGTATTAGGGTCAATAGTTTCTTAATTATATAAATAAAAACATTTGTGGGGTTTTTACCTCTTGGAGTTTTTTCCACATAAATACATATGTATTGTGTTCATTGATTTGATTGTTCTATGCTTTTTAATTATTTACATTCTAGATCTCTAGTGTGTACATTACATATAGTTTTTATATATTTCATCATCATATTAGATCCAAAGGGAGTGTAGAGGATTAGAAAGATCTTAAATAAATTTATATTGAATTTTCATATTAAATTTCAAATAAAATTAATTTGTTTCAAGCCTATACGACATTAGGATGACCCAATAAACAAATTTTTTTTTTATTACCACTAGTGGAGGCTTGGTTCAACATTGTTGGAGACTTGGATCTTTATCCAACCACCGTTAAAGTAGTAAAAATATATTTTTAAAGAAAATAATTTTTCTTTTTAAAAATATTTGTGTTTCTTGGGCATGGTTGTATGACTATGTGGCATTGAAAAAATTTAAAAATCATTTTTTGGATTCAAAGCTCCTTTTTTAAGTTTCTAGTTTCATCATTATGGAGTTTAAAGGCCTCTGTAAAAAACTTAGACCTTAAGAAAGCCATTCTACACTTTTGTAAAAAATTTATCTCCACTTGGAATGCCATTACTATTTTTGTACAACTTCCTACCTTAGGAATTTTGTCAAAAAATGTTTTCAAAGATTATGAGGCTCTCATTTGGTGTTGAACATAGATTATTTAATCAATGTTAGAGATAAAACTTGTTTCTAGACATTTTGAAGAATGAGAGTCATCATATTAATTTCTTAAAAGCTTTTAAGGGCACCATAGTATGGCCTAGTGAAATGAGAAATCTAAATTTTTTATCAATAAATTGATTTTGAAAGTGCAATCCACTCTATGTCAAGTATATAGGAAGTTTGGAAAATTTTCATGTAGTTTACTAACCTATTCAATCTATTATGAGCACTATTACATCTACAATAGAACCATATATCTTCCTAGAAACGTGAAAAGGTTAGTATAATGTTATCACAATTATCTCAAATATATATATTAAAATATCTTATATAACAATGTTCAAATATAAATTAGTGCATGTAAGCTATGTACTAGTGTCCTAAAAGTGTTGGTGGCCTTTATTTTGTTAAAAAAATATGGAAGAGGTCCAGTATTCAAAACCCACTAGTTCTTTCCTTTTTTGGTCATGTTAAAATTATTTTTGATTAATTATAATTTTGATTTGGTTTGTGTGCAGAGTAACTCACATGAAAAAACCTTATGTAACTTTGACCTTTATGTTTTAACTTTTGACCTAGATAATTTTTTGTCAAGCACAGTCATGTGACCAATTATTTCCTAGATTTATCACATTCCAAACATATTTATGTGGTCTATTTTTTTTTAAGCATTCTATTATAGTTTTTTAATTTTTTTTAATAATAATGTTTATATAGTTATTTAGTGTGCAATACTTGAGACACCTATTCTAATGCCAATTCTTTCAAATTATTGCATTGTTTCCCATATATTTAAGCATTTTTTTCCTATTAACACTTTAAATTTGATTTACTATCAAATAAAGCTAAAATTAACATTAGAAAGGGTTCAATTTTAAGCATTATCTAGTGTTATATTATCATTCTTAAATGGAAGCAATGGATTCACCTAACTTGGTATTAGAAAAAATATCAAATACTTAATGGATCAAAATATAATATATGTGAAATCCACATCAAAGAATAATTTATGGCATGAAAGATATGGAATATTGTTGTCAAGATTGAAAAAATCCTTGTTAACACAATATGTAACACTTGATATTTCAAATGCATTTCAATATAAATTGTAAGAAACCATGTCAATTATCTTACAGAGTGTTAAGGATGAACTCCTACTCTATATCAGTAATTAGGAGTCTCCCAATAATGCTTGTAAACTCCTTGATTCTATGCTTGAGGGCACTCCTCTCTTTAAGATTATTAAGTTGATTCTTGAATTGCTTATTACACCTATGAAAGGTGATGAAAAGGTTGTTAATTTTACTGATAAAATTAAGAATATTAAAGCTCAATTATATTTTTTTCACTATAATTTAATTTAATATAAATTTTTATATTTAATTATTCAGTTTAATATTCATGAAAAAAATTCATACTTTTTATTTCAATTTTAAATTCAAAGTACTAAATAGAGCAAGATATCCCTAACCTCACTACCCTATCAGCTCTTCTGATTTAATAATAATAAGTGATATCTAATTTTAATTTTAAAGAGAATGTCACTCAGACACTTCTCACTCTCAACCCTGCTTCTGAGAATAATATAAACCATAAATCTAATCCTAATTTTGATAATGGTAGAAATGAGAATAAGAATCATAAACCTAAGTTTAATGGAAATTTTAATCTTTGTGGTAAATTTTGTTAAATTGAAGAGAAATTTATTATAAAATATATATATATATAGTTAATAATATAATTTATAAAAATAACAAAGGGAATAAATATAATCAAAACCATCAAAAACACAAGAACCATAATCAAAATAACAATCAAGAATACAATTCTAATGTTATTACTTTATATGTTACATTGTTTGCTTCTAATGAGAATGAATATATTTTAGATAGTGGTGCATCACACCATATGAAAATCTTATCTAACATTTTATCTGATACTAGAGATATTTATAAAAATATTTACTTAGGAGATAATTCATTTTTAGAAGCAATTAAGCAAGGAAAGGTAAAACTTGTAAATATTGTAATTAATGATGTTTTATATGTACCTAAGCTTAAGAAAAAATTATTATCTTATTCTCAACTTATGATGATAACATAATTTTAATTTTTTTTAAATATAATTGGTTTATTGGAAATTAGTTTAGTTATTTGATTGTTGAAGGTGTTCAAAAGAATGGTTTATACATTTGTTTACTTATACATGTCTTTCATTGCATAGTAAGAATGAATATCAATTATGGCTTGAAATATTATGACATGTTAATTATATAAATTTACATGATATATATTCTCATAATAGATTTTTGGTCTTCTTTATATCTCTACCCATCATGAAACTTGTGAATGTTACTTATGTGGTAAACAACATATTACTCCCTTTCATAAGAATATTAATATGAATTCCTCACATCCTTTAAAATTGATTTATAGTGATGTTGCAATACTTATTTATGTTTCATATATTAATGATTATTTATATGTTTTTAATTTTATTTATAATTTTACTAGAATTATTTGGTCTTATTTAATAAATAAAAAATCTGAATTATTGTCTAAATTTAAAGAATTTAAAGCTTTTGTCTAAAATACTTCTAACTTTTCTATTAATAGATTAAGATATGATAATGGTGATGAATATTTTAGTAAATATATTGATTATTTATGTATTAGTTTTGGCATTTAAATGTAATTAATAACTCCCTATTCTCCTTAGAAAAATGGTATTACTGAAAGGAAAAAATACACCATTATTGAGATGGCTAGAACAATGTTGCATTCTGTAAATTTTCCTAAGTTCTTGTGGCCATGAATACTATTGTGCATATTATAAATAAACAAAAAATCTTAATTATTGTCTAAATTTAAATAATTTAAATTTTTTTATCGAAAATACTTCTAAATTTTCTATTAATAGATTAAGATATGATAATGGTGATAAATATTTTAGTAAAGAGCTTGATTATTTATGTATTAGTTTTGGCATTTAAATGTAATTAATAACTCCCTATTCTCCTTAGAAAAATGGTATTACTGAAAGGAAAAAATACACCATTATTGAGATGGCTAGAACAATGTTCCATTCTGTAAATTTTCCTAAGTTCTTGTGGCCATGAATACTATTGTGCATATTATAAATAAATTTCCTAATAAATATTTGTATTTTTTACAACAAAATTAATGTATGTTCATGGAATATCATTACCATTATAATATTTTTTTTACTAACCAAATTGATAGGGTTCAACTACATTTATATTTGTTAGTAAAACTATTTAGTTAAACTCTTGCTAAATTCTAGTTATAATTATATTGTAGTGTGTGTGTGTGTGTGTGTGTGTGTGTGTGTGTGTGTGTGTGTGTGTGTGTGTGTGTGACCTAAATATACTATCAACATATTTTATTCACTTTATTATATAAGACCTATTTATATTTAGGTCTTATATATATATATATATATATATAAATATATAATGGCAATATATGTGTGTGTGTGTGTTAACTCATATAAATTGAAAATATAATGGATATATATATATATATATATATATATATATATATATATATAATGATATTCAATCATATAATCAAATATATATGAAGCTAAAATAATAATTACAGACATGTATGGACAAAATGATTAGTATGATAAATGATGATGATCCAATTAATAATACAACATCAATTTACACTTTACATTTCATAGCATATCTTATTATAAAATGAAGCATATAATAATGCTATCATGAAATTTTCCTAATAATCAAATGAAATCATCTTAACATTTGAAAAATAAAAGATCCAAACTTACTGAGCATGATCTTCTTACTAAATGCAATATCTAAACATGATTATCTTGTCAAATTAAGCACGATGTTATGAATATAATGTATGTCAATGCTAACTCATATATATATATATGAGTTAGCATTGACATACATTTATATATATGAGTTAGCATTGACATACATTATATTCATAACATCGTGCTTAATTTGACAAGATAATCATGTTTAGATATTGCATTTGGTAAGAAGATCATGCTCAGTAAGTTTGGATCTTTTATTTTTCAAATGTTAAGATGATTTCATTTGATTTTTAGGAAAATTTCATGATAGCATTATTCTATGCTTCATTTTATAATAAGATATGTTATGAAATGTAAAGTGTAAATTGATGTTGTATTATTAGTTGGATCATCATCATTTATCATACTAATCATTCTGTCCATACATGTCTATAATTATTATTTTAGCCTCATCTATATTTGATTATATGATTGAATATCATTATAAATTTATACATATTTGATGTATGAGAGGTTACATACCTTAATCTTTTGACTGATCCAATTTTAGATCATTGAAAAAGGAAAAAACATATTAATCTTGTAATTTTTTTTAAAGACTCAAATTTTAAAATGATTTATTTCTTATAAGATATCTAATGTTTGGATAGATTAGTATCGCATTAAATTTATTTTATGTTCATCACATGCTATTTTGGGACATCCATATTGTCAATATTAGAGATGTCCAATAATGAATTACATATAATGATTTATGTGTGTCACTAACTTAGTAATCAAAGTAGTGAACTAGTTTGCCTAATGCATAACTTGATTGTTTAAATGTGTTTTACCATAGATATACATGTCTTAATTTATATTTATGTATTTTGTGCTAGAAATACTATGATATTATAAATCTATTTCTAGATATATGTTTAAGTTTGGTACATGTGTTATCATTTAGAGTGGCAAAAAGCAACCTACTATCTTTATCTCTTCTACTAAAGTAGAATACATAAGTTATATGGAATTTGTTAAAAAATCCATATCACTATGAATGTGGTTAGGATAAATTCATTTATATGTTTCTCATAGTAACACTATTCATTATGATAACCAAATTTATGTATTTATGGTAAGAAATACATTACAACACCAATAAATTAAATAGTTTGAATTTCATGTGAATTTTATCTGATAGAAAGTCCTTAATGGTTATATTGAGATATAAATTTATCCTATGGATGAAAAAGTGGTAGATATATTCACAAAACCACTTGGTGCTACCAAAATTTGTTAGTTTTGTAAAATAAAGGTATGACACTTGGTCCCAATAAATAGTGTATGAAAGAGCAACAAACATCTTCCATACCTATCATAAGTTTGGTCACAAGGTAATGACCTATCCCTAAAATAAAATAGAGAGAACCAATGAGAAAGATAAATCCATAGTTGAGATGGTCAAATAACTAGTTAGGGTTGAAGTCATCTCTAAAGAAGATGTCAAAAATCTATAAGAATGTAAGGATCCTAAAAAATAGTAATATCAAACTCCATGGTTTCCTCCCCTTTTGAACCAAAAACTACCCCTCAGGCTACTCTAAACATCAAAAAAATTATATACATGGAACCAATATTGATAGTAAAATCATCCCTTGAGGGACTTTTACCCTAGAGAAAGGATAAAAATAATAAATAACTAGATGGATAAGCACTTATGATAACTTCCCCCATACCACAAGCCAAGATCATAATTTTATCTTCACCTTTCAACTACAGGGTAACTAAAAATGGAGCGAATAAACTAAAGGTGGTTGAAGTGACTAAGCACCATGGTAGACCTCCAGGACAAACAAATAAAACCAAATAAACTCTAAAATAGGTTACAAAAGGCACATAGAGTACATTGAAAGAAGTCAAATTTAACATTAAGAAACCACCAAGGAAGAACCCCAATCAGGTTATTAAAATACTTTTGATCATTTTAAAGATCTCTTTGCTAATATATTAGATAAGTTTTGAGAAATTTTGGGGTGATTAATAGTATAAATTAATCTTTTGACCAAATCCTTGGTCTATCCTTTATACTTATTTATAAAAGGTTAGATAGGTTTTTTGTTTCCTATGTGTAGGTTTAGGGAACCTCTAAAAACTCTTTGATCTACCTCTTTACCACCTCTTATGTTTTTTTTAGTCATCTATGTAATATTTTTCACTTCATGCAGTGGTCTCTTCTCTTATTATTACTTTAGTTTGGGGACCTTGTTTTAGAACCCTTTTATTTGGTTCATAGCTCCAATTTCAAAAGTATTTTTACCCATATCCAATAAATAAGACTGTTAAAAAGGTCATTTTTTATAATATCAAATTTTAAGGGTATTTTAAGTGTATTTGCCTATACATTTTTATTTGTAAATTTATGCCTTAGGTTACTAGTTCCAATGGCTTAGTTTTTAGCTATTTTTTGAATGACTTACTAGAGATAAAAACAAGTTGATGTCCCTATATGCTCTTTCTAGTCCTAGTCACGCATTGTTTCTAGCTCTTCTAAAGGCAAACCAAAGACTATACCCTTAAACATGCCTATAAAATATATCTCTTCTAAGTCTTATAAGCCTTATGAGACTTATCAGTCCTCTAAGTATTCTAAGCCTAAAAAATAATCTAGACAAAATAAAAAATATGATCCTTATGGATTTTGTAGTGGGATTAATAATTATAAAATCATAGGTTATAATAATATGGGAGATTTATAATAATTCATAAAATCACACAAGTTATTGGTTACCACTCCTTCTACTCCATCAGACAAAGGGAAAACACTCATTATTAGTACTTTATCTACATCACATAATTATTGGATCTTGGACTCAACTTCTTCACATCATCTCACGTACTCTCAATATATTATTTCTTAAAAAATTTATTGTAGCACATCAAAAATAGATATGGGAAAATCCTCTCAAGTCTAATTTTTGGGTTTCGACATAGTTGAGATTCAAGATGAATGAATTAATAATGTATTACTTTTACCTAAAATATCTTCTAACCTACTTTCTATGTATTAACTTTTTAATTATGGTATTTAAAAAACTATGGATATCATTCCATATAATTTTATAGTCATATAATTTAAATAACTAAATAGGTAGTAGCTATAGATGTAGTGGATCATAGTTCAAAGTTATACACTTTTAATAGTTTGATTCTTTTGATAGTTCATCTCTTATTTTTCATGGAGATTCAATGAGAGAATTGTGTCATGAGAGACTACGACACTTGAATTATAGATACATGCATCAAATGACTGATAAAAATATTTTAAATGGCCTTCCAAAGCTCTCTTGTATTGATGGAGTGTGTCTAATATGTCTACTTGGAAAACAATATCAAGATCCTTTTATAAAAGGTAAGTCCACACATGCACAAGCACCTCTAAAGTTTATACATAGTGATTTAATGACATTTTACACTCAATATTTTTTTATGGAAAATTATAAACTCACTTTCATTGATGACTTCACTAGATAAACCTAATATACTTTCTAAAGTTAAAAAGTGACATTTTTTAAACCTTTAAGGATTTTAAGGCCTTTATAGAAAAAATTAATCACTTCCACTTAAAAAGATACACACTGATAATGGGGGGGCATATGACAATACAACCTCCAAATATTTTTTTACTAAAAATGGCATACAAAATCAATTAACTATGCCATACATTTCACAACACAATGGTGTAGCTGAGAGTAAGAATAGAACTTTGAAAGAGATGGAAAATTATATGATTCAAACTAAGAACTTGGGACCAAAATATTTGGTTGAGGCAATTAATTTTAATAATTACATCCATAATCACATGCCACACTATTTTTTAGTATAATACACTTGAATAAGCTTTTTCAATAATCAATCCCTATATATCTAGATTTCATGTTTTCAAAATTAATGCATGGGCATTTATTCCTAATGATAAGCACAAATATTTGGATAAGAAGAGCCAAAAACTCATTTTTGTTGGTTTTTGTGACAATATAAAAGCATACCAACTTATTGATAGCATCTCATAAAATGTATTATTTCATAGGGATGTCTTACTTCATAGGAGTTAGCTTCTTATCCTTATGTAATTCATCCTCTTACTACAATTGATTGTTAGGACCTGATTTTTGATGATGTTGATGTCATTGATACTTATACTTATTAGCCATCACTACCACATCTTTCTTAGTCTATGCCTAATTGGGATCAATCCACTCTGTAATCAATTGGTTATTTGGTTGGTGATCATTCATTTCCTCACCATACTTGATCTTAGACATCTGGTGTTGTTCTTTTGAGTCATGTTATTTCAAATGATCCAATTTTATTTTTTAATGCAACATGAAAACTACAATGGTATGACACCATGTGAGAGGAATATTATTCACTCATGAAGAATCTCACATGGGACTTAGTACGTCATCCTAAGGGAATAAAATTTTCTTAATATAAATGGGTCTATAAGAATAAATATTCAACATGTGGCTGAGTTGATGATTACAAATCATGCTTAATATAAAAGGGTTTCTCAAAGGTTGAAAGATTTGATTACTCTAAAACATTTTAACCTACTTCCAAGATGGATTATATTCATCTTGTAATTTCCCTCACTATAACACATCATTAGTCAATATACTATATGGATGTGAAGAGTGTTTTATGAACATATATCTTCAATAGGAGATCTATATGGAGCATTCATCAGGATTTGTGAATGATTCTTCACTTGTATGTAGGCTCTATCAATCTCTCTACAATCTCAAACAAGGTTCTTGTTCTTAGTATGAGAAGATGGATAGTGTTTTTCTTACTTTTAGTTTTACACAATTCCATTACAACCCAAATGTATACATACAAAAACATATGCCTTTAGAACCCATGATTCAAGATGTCAAGCACAAGGTAATGGAGTAGTTTGACATGACTAATTTGGGACTCCTAGATTACTTTATAGGACTTCAAATTGATCAATATCTTGAGTTTATTTCCATTAGTTAGTTGAAGTATGATTATTATTTGATTCATCAATTTAATATGGATGATTGTAATCTTGCTCCCACTCCATTTTAATCAAATATTGTTTTATCTACTAATTACATGAGTCCTCTAATAGATATGACATTGTATTGACAACTCACCTTGATATAATTTTTTAACCTTTTCTCTTAGTTCTCCTATGAGCATCATGAGATTCATCGGCAGATATCCAATCATATTCCACACTACATTTGGGGAACCACACACTTTGGGATTCATTACACACCATAAAGATCTTCAAAGATTTAGGGTTTCATAGACTCATATTAGGATGGTGATGTTGATACTCATAAGTATACCTATATTTTTTTAATCAACCTTGGTTTAGTCCAATTTTAGGGGATTTTAACAAATATACATCTATTACATTAACTTCAACTAGGGTTGAATGTTGATTTGCTACTAAAGCTAGTTAGGAGATACTTTGGCTTCAATAATTTCTTAGAGAGTTTGGCTTCCACAACATCATCCCACTACTCCTTGGTGTGATAACCAAAGTGATATTATAATTTAATGCAATTATTTTTAGTATCGATGAATAAATCACATTGAGATTCATATGAAATTCATTTAGTAGTTTATTTAGGATGGATATGTTTTATTTAAGTTCATGTCTTCCAATGAGTAAGTTGTAAAAATATTTACTAAACCTTTAGTAACACCTTGTTACCTTTTATGGTGAGAATTGATTGGGGTTAATGAAGGTGTATTTTTTTTTTCGGGGGGGGGGAGTCACATGAAATCCTTCATTATCCTTCTTCCTTCAATTATTATATATGGGTACCTAATAAGGCCTAGTATTTGGGACCCATATTTTTTTTTTCCATTAATTTTTCTTATGAGAGGGTTTTATAATATTATACATAGCCATTTTATTAACTTAGTTAAACCTATGTTTATTTTTTCTAAGATATAATTAGATAGGAGTTATTTGGGAGTTGGGGGTTAATAGTTAGAAGTTTCACACATTAATAAGTGCATTCAATAAAAAAACACTTTCTCTCAAATATTAAAAGAGACTCATGTAGGTGAGATGGACATGTAAAAAAACAACAATCAAGGTGTTTGAAGTTTAATATATTTATGTTTGATGTTTCTATGTTAAAAATTTTCTACACATGTTTAAATAAATTTATTCTATATTTGAAGTGTTGTAGTTCCTACCTAGATCCTATAGGCTGATCCCTCAAGGGATTTTTTGATACATGTATATTAAACCATTCCACATATTCATAGTCATAAATTTTTTGGTGAATTAGATGATTATACTGATATGAAAGAGGGATATTGTAGTGATGATACTTAAATTAGCATTAATACAAGACACAGACATAGAGCCAATTTTTTTTGTAGACAATTTCATTCTCAATCACAAATGATCTATTAGAGATAATGACAAATCCCAAGGTTTTATAACTCATGTGATAAAATGTATTAAAATCTATGAATGGATATTTGGAACCCTAAAGTTTGATGTAATGATAAAAATTTGGTAAAACTATGTTTTGGTTTCTATTAATCTCTATACCCCAAGAAATCAATAGCTTGGCTGATAAAAAAATAGTTTTATATGAAATAAGAAGTGTTATAATGGTTAAATAATGTGATTGATTATATTCTCTATCCCTTGTATAAATTATTTAACATAATTTTATGATTAGAGGAGTTACTACAAAATTGATCCATTTATGCTCATTTTTGATCAAATATGTTGCATAAAGAATCATTACAAATGTTATTTAAGTAAACATGGTGAAATTTAAAATATTAGCTGACAATAATTTTGGTGTGCCTATTGATAGAGTAATCATCTCTCCTTGTAAATTATTCTCCACATCTGAAGGATCTCTTATATAATGGCTTGTTAGGAAATAAATTGACATAAATGGTTTTATTATGGATTCCATATTCAAATAAGTTTAAAATAGGTTGAGGTCACCATGTCAAATACATTCGAAGGAACATGACCCTAGTTGATATGCCTATTTATTTTGATTCCTCTAGTTACAATATTTATAAAATTGTTATCACAACACCTTACAATCCTAAAAGATATTCAATAATTGAATGCCACTCTATCCTACTCATCATTTCAAAAATTTAATGAGGAAAAAATATGGTAGTTTATTTTGGATGAAGTGAAAGATTTTAAATATCATTAATACAAATTTGACATCTTTTATTTGGTTGAAAAATCTATGGAGTTATATAAAATTGAATTTGATGGGATGGAAGTCTATTAAAATACATGCCACAAATCATGTTGGTATCCAAACAACACCTTCTATAGTCATAAATATAACTTGATAAATGGTGATAAATATGTAGTAAATGGTAACATTAGGAAAGAGAAGTAAATGTCAAATAACACTATAATAAATTTACTGCATATAAAAAATAATTGAGCTAGTACTTAGAATTTAATGAAAAATAGGTGTAATGAGGATCTTGAATTATTGAACATTCTCTATTATAATTGTCAAACTTCAACAACTTAATGAGAACAATATTTTAGCATGTATCAATTGCAAAGAATAACTTCTTTTCCAAGTGTGATGAGTTTAATATATATAAAATGAACATAGAGATAGCACATGCCCAAAATCATAATATAAACTTGAATAGAAACAAACATGGCTCAATGGATACATTCAAAGCTATTGTGCACATTATAATTTTGACAAATTGAAATTAGATGAATATCCCTATGGATTATTGAGAATTTGTATGGTAGAATAGACAAAATGAAAACCTCCATACAAAGGATAAGAAAAATACCAAATTAAATAAGTAATGTTATTAATATCCTAGATACTTTAATTGGTATAATCACACATGGATATAAAATTAGGGGTTTTAGATACTTTGGCTTACAACTTATTCAAATGGAGTAAACTACATATTCACATCATTAGATTTGTGTCTTAGAAAGATCAAATAACCCATAATTGATGATTACATGTATTTATTTTATAATATTAAATAATTAAAATATCCATTTTATGATGCACTATTACAGAATAAAGTGCATGAAAAAGGCAAAAGATATAAGAAAATGTTTGAAATATTGTCATTCATGTCTAAAGGTGTTTTTAATGTTTATATCTTGGCTAAAGTGTGTTAATATTAATTAATATATTTTTGGTTTCATAAAGATAAAAGAGGACCCATGAGGAAGTTGAAGAGTCATCACTAAAGACAAAAGAGGAAAAAGATGCATTTCTCCATGTAGGGTCACCTTGAGGAATCTAAAGAGTCATCACTAAAGACAAAGGAGGAAAAGGATGCATTTCTCTATGAAAGGTCACCTTGAGTAATTCAAAGAGTCACTAGGTAAAGACAAATAAAGAATTCAAAGGGTCATGTAAGGGTGAATGCCAAAGGTCATTTAGAAAGCTATAAAAGGAGGCTTGGGAAGATATTTAGATATATGGAAGTTAATGATTTTATCTAGCTAAGAAGAGTAGAGGAAAGCAAAGAAAAGAGAAGAGATATAGTAGTGTGATATCATTTGTTGAGAAAGCAACATTAAGAGATAGTGGTATTATACACAAGAGGGGTTGGTGCTCTTATGGGTGGGTGCTCATGAATCATTGTTGTGTTGGTGCTTAGCAAAGGGGTTGATGCTCCTGTAAGTTGGTGCTTGTGAAATTTGTAATTTGAGTTGGTGCTCATTCATACACTTGAGATTATTCTCCATGGTTTTTCCGACTTTGGGTTTTCATGTAAAAATTTGGTGTTTCTCTCTATTTTATTGGTGCATGATTTTGCTTTCAGTTTTATTACATATCTTGAATGTCTGATTAAGTGGTTAAAGAAAAAGGAATTTGATTAATTAAAAGATATATCCCATGCTTAACAATTAGTATTAGAGAAGATTCCTTCAAAAAGAGTTTAACAACTTGAAGGTAGATTAGGGAAAGCACAAGATGTCCAAGCAGCTAAAGAAGGAGAATCAAGAGTTGAAATCTATGGTCGAGGCTCTTAAGGAATAGGTGTGTATCTTGGATTCTAAGTTGGCTATAGAAGCAAAATAAAATAAGATTTTTATTTAGGATCTTAACAATCAACTAGAGGTTACAAATTCAAGTTTGAAATCAAGAGAAGAAGAGTGTAATCAGTTGAAGGTTGAGTTAGGTTATTTGAAGGATAAGCATGAGAGGCTCATCATCCAGGTTGAGAAAGATCATGAAATATTAGTCTAAGGTAGGAAGGATGCAAGTTTTAAAGGAAAATTAAAGAATCCAATCAAGCAACCCAATGATTTTAGGTTTTCAAATTCTTTTTATGGCCATTGTTTTGTTTATCATCATGTTGGTTATAGGGAAAGAGACTGTATGAGGAGAAGCAATCAATTAAAGAGAGATTTCAGTCATCTTCAAGCAAAAGGTATGAGAAATGTTGTTTGATTTTGTTGTCATAAGGTTGGCCATATTGCTAAATTATGTCCAAATAGAGTAAAGAGATCTTCAAGGTATGTCATAGGATACAGAACCCCTAAAAGGTATGAGAAGAGCCAAATTTAGGTTTGGAGACCTAAGATAGTAAAGGTTGATTAGGTTGAGTTTAAGAGTGAGAATAAATTACTTACTATAGTGGATAAAGAATTAGATAGGAAAGACTGTGAATAATCTCTTATTAGATTTGAGCATGATCCTTGTCAAGATAAGATAGTTATAAGAGTTGAGAAGATGAACAACATTATGAATGTTGAGGTTAGTAAGTCAAATAAGTTAGACATGCTTAAATAGATTTTAAGAGAAAGACACAAGAAGATTAAGGAAGTAATAGAGGAGATGTGGGAATCTCCAAAGATTTTTTTCTAAGATCCTTTGTGTGTGGTGTCTCTTCTAGGCTTAAAGGAGACTTTTAATAAAAATTGAAGAATGGTGGATGTTTTTGAGTCTTGGCTATGTTGCATGATAAGAAGGTGAGTTGATAGATTAATTTATATATCAGTTGAGGGGGAGCTAAGTGTAAGCTCTAGGATAGGCTCTTTGGCATTGATGTCAAAGGGGAGAAGTATATTAATAGGTTCAAGAAATAGGATGATATAATAAGGGGGAGTTACTATATAATTTTAGTTGGTTTAGTTTATAGGTCTCAGTTTCAAGTTGGCATGTGTAGTACAAGTTTTTAGAATTGGTGACAATTTTAGGTTGACATCAAAGACAAAGGAGGAGATTGTTGGAAATATTATCATTCATGTGAAATTAACATTTAATATCTAAAGATGATTTTAATGTTTATATCTTGGATAAAGTGTGTTAATATTAATTAAATATTAATGAATATATTTTTGGTTGCATAAAGACAAAAGACAGCCCATGAGGAATTCAAAGAGTCATCACTAAAGACAAAAGAGGAAAAGGATGTATTTCTCCATGAAGGGTCACCTTGAGGAATCTAAAGAGTCATCACTAAAGATATAAGAGGAAAAGGATGCATTTATCCATGAAGGGTAACCTTGAGGAATTCGAAGAATCACTAGGTAAAGACAAATAAAGAATTCAAAGGGTCATGTAAGGGTGAATGCCAAAGGTCATTTAGAAAGCTATAAAATGAGGCTTAGGAAGTCATTTAGATATATGGAAGTGAATGATTTTTTATACCTAAGAAGAGTAAAGGAAAGAAGAGAAAAGAGAAGAGATATAGTAGTGTGCTATCATTTATTGAGAAAACAACATTGAGAGATAGTGGTGTTATACACAAGAGGGGTTAGTGCTCCTGTGGGTGGGTGCTCGTGAATCATTATTATGTTGGTGCTCAGCAAAGGGGTTGGTGCTCCTGCAAATTGGTGCTTGTGAACTTTGTAATTTTATTTGGTGCTCATTTATATACTTGAGATTGTTCTCCATGGTTTTTCCCACTTTGGGTTTCCACGTAAAAATCTGGTCTCTCTCTCTCTTTTATGTGGTGCATGGTTTTGCTTTCAATTTTATTACATATATTGAATTTATGATTAAGTGGTTAAATCAAAATAAATTTGATTAAGTAAAATATATAGCATGTGCTTAACAAGAAAAAGTTTATTCTTAAGTGATTAGTGTTTCTATTAAAAATTCATTCATTAAAAAAATAACCACTAGTTATCTACTTTTAATTAGATAATTCTAAAGTGACAATAAGAATCATATCTTATTTTATTTTTCATCCATATTGGTAGTAATAAGGTATTCAACATTATGTATGTAATATTCATTGTAATGGGATGCATTCACAAGGATATAGATGGAAATTTTAGGATAATAACAACATCATTATGGAAATTAAACACATTTTAGTTTCCACATGTCATGAACACATATAGAAAATGTAAAGATGGGTCATGTAAATTCACTCCTTACTTTATTTAGGAAGTATGTGACTTTAAGACCTTTGTGGACCCATAATTTTTTGATGTAAATCAAACTATAGTGGGTATAAAAAAAACCTAATATGTTTATGTTCTAGGTTGTTAATGGCATACCTGTGATGGAATATAAAGCAGAAATAAAGGATCTACAATGATTCTATCCAGTCCTAATATTTCATATAAAGGATAATGGTGAATCATAATTTTCAAAAGGGTAACTCCTTTAACACCTTTAAATTAACTCAAGGAGATGGAAGATCTAAAAAATGGAATAAAAGTATATATTTAACATTGGGGAAAATTTGCAATGGATGGAGGTAGAGAATATTGGATTCCAAAGATAATGTATTGGGAAAATATTTTGTGTGCTTTGGATAAACTATTTATAAAGTGTATAAATATTTTAGATGCTTTTTTTTTCCATAAATAATCCAAGACAAAGACATATGAATAAATAGCTGAAGACACACATGTTCATAGGGAATACTACATTAATAAAGATATCCCAAGTATTAATGATATTTACATTAGACCTATTTTGTGAAGACTTAAATAAGCATCCAATCCATTGATGGATGTGTATATGGGATATATGCTTCTAGTACAACTAATAAATAAAAATGAGAAGTTATGAATGTGAAGAGATTATGGGGATATTTAACTTAAATTAGAAGTAGATATTGTAGTTGAAAAGGTGAGATTTTAATAGTGGAGACTTGCAGGGAGAGAAAAAGGGGAAAAATTATATCAAGATTATTTAAGGCCTAATAAAACATGGATAAATTTAGACATATAAAAAATACAAGATTGATGTGGATAACATCATCTAGGCATGAACACAAAATATAACATGTAAATGATGCTTGATTAAGATACTTGATAAATAAATTGAGTCCATTAAATCATATATAGAACTAATTTCGTAGGGTAATGAATGCTAAGGTGAAACTATTAAATATCATAGATTATTATATAATGTCATCTTCATCCAAGATGTGGGATTTTTGAAACCTATATTCCAAATAATTATTTAATAAGACCTTACTTTTTAATATTATTTAATATGAATGGAAGATTGATTTTTATTTTATAAAATTATTTTTCATAGATGTGGAAGTATGTTAAGAGATTAATATTTCAATATTGTTTATTAAATATGAGTGGAATATTAATATTTATTTTAGAAAATTATTTTTCATAATCATTTAATTAGGAATATATTAAGATTAATGTTTAATGATGTAATCAAAATATTTTTTCAAATTGTAACTAACATTATTATACTTAAATTTATAGGAAATGCACTAGTATCAATGCACCATAAGTTTTGGGGTTAACATTACCACCTAGAAAATGTTACATAAGAATACCAAAATTAATTAACTTTAAATTTTAACATTTTATTTAATTATAATTTTTATTTTTCATGTTGAAATGGATGGAAATTCATATTTTTAATTTATTTAAAATAATAAGTTTATAATACACTCAAAAAAAATTTATTTGATACTTTTGCATGGTGTATATATGTTGTACATTGGTGCACTAATAATTTTGAATCTTACATGTCATTATGTAAGTGGAAAATATGAGGTAAAATATAAACCAAAGTAATTGGTTAATATGAGATACAAATTTATGTGGACCAAAGTCTCAAACATGTGACCTTCAACACATCACAAGTATAATTCACCACAACATTAATTTTTCACTATTAAATCACAACAAATGCACATTTTCAATGGTGACAAAAAAATCACAAAAATTAATATTTTATCCTATGATTTAAATGGTGAATAGGTCAATCCCCATGGATTAAATGGCTTAATATGACTATATCACTATAGATTCAGGCTCAAATACTAGCTATCCATGCATGGTGGTCATGTACCCTTAATTTATGCATTTCATATTTTATTTTCATAGCTATTTTTGAATCATGGATTAATAATATATCTCCACATGGAATAATCACAGACCATGAGAATCACATATCTCATTTTTTTCTTAGTAATAAATACATAAATATTCAAAATACACTTTACTCTTAATTTGACATTTTTCCATTTAGATTGACATGTGTCCACCTCTTATTCCTTCATGATCATAGAATCTATAGAATTTGAATTTTTTAATGGATTCTTTAGGTTTGTTTTTTATTCATTTGGATTTATATTCTCCAAATCTTTGTGTCCTTGTGTAAAAAAATAAAGTGGCACTAATTAATTTAACACAAATCTCTCTCTATAAATACATACATATATACAATAGATTTTGAATGACATTATAGAGAATTTGACCTCATCATCTTCTAATTTCAAATACCCCCTCATCATAATATTTTTCTCCTCCTCACATCCTTTAAGCTATCACCTATGGGGGTTGTTCAAAATCAAAGGGTGTATATATCTTTGGTTAAATGGATCAGATTGCCTAGCTCTTAGTTCAGGATGAATTTTGATGGTATTTCAAAAAGTAACTTGTGAATATATTGGGAGGGGGAGGAGATATTAGAGGAACTGATGGAAACCTATAGGACATGCATATGGGACCTTTGGGGGTCTAAACAAACCATGTTATTGAGTCTTTAGTGTCACTTTGGATCCTAAAATTGGATATCATCCTAGGCATCAAATTTTTCCAAGTCAAAGGTGATTATCTTAACACCATTAGCTACCTATTAGGAAAATAAAATCCATCATGGACCATTTCAAATGAAATGTATGATGCAAAAAGACTTTTCATCCAAATAAAGACCTCCGCAATCACCCAAACTTATGGTGAGGGCAACAAAGGAGTGGATAGAATCATGAAATTTGGGATACATAGTGCCTCCTTCTAATGTTGGTTGAAGGAGAATGATCTCCCAAAATAATTCATAGTGATTACTAAAAATGAGAGGACTCCCCTCTTATGTGTTGGGGTAATATCAATAAAATTCTTAATGATTTATCTCATAATGGAAAAATTCTAATTCAAGTAGGAGTAGAATCATGGATAGTTAAATGTTATTGATTCAAAGCATGGGAATAAATATTCCACGCACAACTTTAAAATCCCCAATTGTATAAAAAAAAGGGATACCTAGAATTTGAAAAATGGTCACCTATAATATAAGCTTCTGAGAGATGAGTAAAATTAGAACATGGGTAAAACCATGATAGAGTTGAACAATTTTCTTATGTGGAGGTAAAGTAAGATCCTGAAGTATCAAAAAAAAATTAAAGGTGGTCTTATGAACTTCATGAATATGATTGTTTAGAATAAATCTTCCATATCTAAAGATTTTGTTAGAGGCTGTGAGGACCAAGTTTTCAGGATGAGAGGCCTCAATATTACCATCACTAAAGAGGTAAATAGTAAAAATATAGGTATGATCTATGATGGTGTCAAGGCATTTAAAGATTAAAAAGGAAGGAATAATTGATGAAAATTATTTTCAAAAATGATAAATCAATTTCTTATCTCTGAAAGGGTTTCCTAGAGTAGACTTACCAAGGAAATGGCCCTATATTTGTCTCTAGATCATGAGATATATAACCTAATAAGGTAATCACATGATTATTTTTTTATTCCATGTTCTGTCGATGAATAATTTTAAGGGGCACATGATTAGTTTTCCTTTTTTCCTACTTAAATCCTTGGAAGTCTTAGTCACCCCCTCTTTAGACCTTATACACTGAGATATCATTATTCTTATCATGATGAGAGGGGAGCACCTATGGGGGATATATGTCATAGAGGCCATTGATGTTCCCAATGAGGAGGAAGATTTAGTGAAAGATAATGAAGAAGGCTTAGATAGGGGGAGGAATAAATTGGTAGAACCACCCCTACAAGTAGGTTTGAAGGATATGTCTATGATCCCAAGGATATTGAAACCCCCCAATCCCCTAGGAGTAGCAATACTATAGAGGTAGAGAGAAATATTTAAATGATTCAAATAAAATTAGCTATGCAATAGTTAATTTATACCAAAATGATCGAAGTGATTAAAAAATTAGAAACATTGGTGAGTCTAGATGAGGTCATATCCTAAGAGGGAATAGTTTAAGGAAAATTGGAAGACATTGAGGAGGTGGGGAAATTGGAGTGACCCCTCTCAGTGGGAAAAGGAAGCTATTGTAAGAAATGATTTAGAAGAAGGTATATGAGAAGAAGAAGCACAAAAAGCTAGAGTAAAGGACACTAGAGAATCAAAATAAAAACATGAATGAAGATTATTCCCAAGGCCTGAGTAAAATAACCAAGGGATATTCCAAGAAGAAATAGAAGAGAAATAAATAAATTAGGAAAGTTGTTTACTCTAACTTTGAAGAATCTCACCACTACTTTCATCTATTCCTCTAGGTAATTTCTTTTTTACAAACCATGGTTCTTTTTTTATAAGGATTTGTTGTACTTTTGGCTAAAGTTAGCCTCACTATTCTTGGCCCTTGGGGATTCTACTCTTTGTTTGTTATTTTTCTCTTTTTGTTGAACATATTTAATTTCTTGTATTTTTATGGGACCATATTCCCACCTTTTAAACTTATCTAATAATAAAAAATAGATACATACATAATTGTGTGTGTGTGTGTACACGCATACACACACACATAAACCATGTGATAAACCACTTCAATAAAATAATGCCAAAAAGTGGTACATGTGGTCCATTTATAAGGTACATGGTCACAGATTACGTTCATAGTTCATATTGTCAAATTTCATTATATTTTTACTTGATGATTTATGGTTCTATTAGGATTTATAATTTACTTTAATTTTTCAATGGGTCCACCTCTATTTGGTCAATAAACTCTTAATCATGTGGCCTCAATACTATACATTCAAAAATGATTAAATAATAACAAAGCATGAATTCACATATGTTATTAGCTTAAATGAGGTACATGGACCCATTAATATTTTTGATTCAATTTTATTTATCATTAGGACTAAACTTAAAGGCTCAAGTTATAATATAAAAAGGGCTAAAATTATTTAATATCTAGACATAGACCTAAAAGTGGTCATAAATGTATGTGAACATTATAAGTTATGTTTTTGGTGAATTAATTAAAAGAGGCCACTAGTTATTCAAGTATTATAACATAAGGCATTATACAAAGAGCCACAAATTTTATGGTCAACATAATCAAATTAAAGTGAACCTTTAGCTTATGATAAATCAAAGTGGATGAGCCTTTATAACTTAGAGGCTTAATTGACATAAATTCATGTGTGACTATTATCTTACAACAAATGAATATAGATAATTTAATTAAGAACTCTACTAATATACCAAGTGAACTAAACCTGAAATTAACTGAGAAAATGGAAGTAACCTGTTTCACAAATTGAGATAATAATAATTTTGAAAATAAAAGGTATCTCAATTTTTAAAAATTAAGGTCCATATTTATACTTAAAAAATGGGGTAATTTTGGTGAAAACAAAACTATTAGATAATAAAATGACAAATATGGGGCATCATGTGATCAAGTCCCATTTCAACTATTAAAATATACTCAAATATTGGCCCATTTCTCCTAGATATGAATGAAAAAGAAGGAAAAAAGGATATAATTTGAATTTAAATTTTCATTAGTTAAAATAATATTAAAAATATTAGAGTATGATATTAAACTAGTTAAAAACCAACATTATCAATATATAAATCCAATTTCAACAATTAGAAAACTAGAAATTGTGATACTATAAATCCATATTCTTAGTTACATGTCCTCATTTATAAAAATGTTGGTTATAAAAGTAGTTATGATTTTAAGTGCTCATCCTTATAATCTCTTCTTGATTATTAAATATCATATATATTATATCTCACCTATTTAATTTTATTAATTTACATTATGTTCAATCTTATATTTTGCATTTATAGATATATTTTTGTTTATTCACATAAAGAATCAATCAATCTTATTTTAGTGCATCAAATTTATTTTCATCTCTTATTTATCTTTCCTTTTTTCTAAAAAAAAATTATGCATGAAAATAGGAATGAAACTATATATAGAGGTTGCTCTATAATATCACTCCCACACTAATAGAGTTTCCCCTATTGTGACTATTGTGTATGTAACATTATAATAAAAAAAAATGTTAGAGCATCAAGACAAAGGATAATTAAGTCTTAATTTTTTTAATTTTCACCTAAAACATCTCTCACAAAGTGCCACTTGAGCTAAAGGGGATATTGATACAATGAAAAATCAATCTAAGGTATTTATTCTTATCCTTATACTCTTTATTTATTTGTTTTGGTAGATTTATTTGTGTGTGTATATGCACACATTGTAAATTATTATGTTACTATATTCAACTCTTATATTAACATATATTTTTTACTATATGTTATATTTTCATGTTTCATTACTTTTAGTACACCTCTTGGTTACACCATTTTAGATAACATACCTTTAGGTTATTTCTTGATGGAATCTATCTCTCTTTAGCTTATATGTTTTAAATATTGGATCTAAAAAGGTATTTTTTTCATTTTTTCCTTCCATATAGTTCATAATTACATCCTTGATATGTTTATTACAAAAAAATATTGATTGTAATTCATCTTTATTTGATGCAATAAATAAATTTATATTGGATATATTATGGTCTTCTACATAATCTTATATTAGAGGACATTTATATTATTTATCATATTTTCCATACAAAAAAATGATTTAAAGATCAAACAAATCATTAAAATTTATAGTACAATAGTTATCTTTCAAGTTTTACTTTTCCTGGGAAGCTTGCAGAAATTCAAAGATTCATACCCAAAATGGCTAATAAAATTCCATCAATCAATACCCTCCTTAAGAAAGTTTTCAAGCTTTAATGGAGTTTTGTTTACAAAAATTCCTTTGACACAAGAATAAATAATTTCTCAAACATCTCACATTATTACTACCATCCAAAAACTACCCTCTCATCATGTATATATCTTATAATCCCATGTCTATTGGGGTGATGATTGTGTAACAAAATGAGTCCATAAAATGATATGTCATCTATTACATTAGCAATTCATTGATTGGTTATGATACTTGCTACACCAATGTTCATATTAATTTTCTCACCATATACTATTGGTGGATTATTCTATATGCACTAATATTAAGCTAAATTAGGTTGTCTTCTCTATGTTAATTGTTATGGGTCATATTATCTAGGTTTAGAATAGAATAAATGAGCATTTATGCTGATATCATTTATTGACTCTACTTATAACTAGTTCAATCTCATGTGCAACTTGAGTTACCAACAGGGACAGAGCATGCTCTTTATCAATCTATTTACACCTATCATCTCTATTTTTATTATAGATGATAGGACCTCTTTGTATATGGATTAATTTCATTCATTCAGTGATAAATGTATGAAGTAATCCTTGCCTATTTCCTTTGCATACTGTTTTAAATCTAATAGAGTGAGTACATACTAATTAGTTTCTTGTAATTCATGATCTCATACAAATTTTCCCTTATGGTGATTAGATATTTTTCCAAACATCGTATGAGCACCATTCTCCTTAAAATGATTAGTTGTGCATTTTACATGCTCAACATCTCCAAATCAATTATCCACTACATATCCCTTTATAATCCACCTATACATATAGGAAATTTTATTTCGATATGTATACATATAAATATGGTATTATACACTTAAAAAATTAAATTTTGACCTATCTTTGACATACATGACTTGTATACACACATATGAATATTACACACCTATTTACCTATCCATTTCCCCATCTATATACTTGGCCTCCCCATTTTTTAGTATACATTATCTACTTAGTGTGTGCCTAAATGATATAGTTTCTTATTCATACTATTTCCAACAATAGTTAGATGTTTCCAATTACTAGTAGGGTTTGCCTTTAATATTAATATCTATGGTTTATTAGATGAATATTTTTCAAATTTTAATCCCTCTTTTAGGTTATCCCACATGTTTTTCTTGTCAATTATGGAGGTCAATTACTCAAAGATTCATATATTTATACACATCAAGCCTAAGTTTATTCCTATGTATCTCTCACTTGGTCACTATCTAGAAAAATATTTACACATTGAGGTATCTATATTCACATCCTTGAGGTACTACCCTAAAGTATATAAATCTAAAAACCCCTCAAATGAGAATCTCATAAGCAAGTATCAACACCTAAAATAAGGATAAATATAATATTATAAATTATCAAAATCCAAATAACTATGTTACATTCTAGTGAAACACTATTGAGCACACATACACATACATGAAATAACTATGTGAATTTTTATTCTTATTCAAGGTATTTCAACATAGGAAATGCTCAACCACTCTGTTGGGTGTGTTTTACACTATCCAATCCATATTTATAACCCCTTTTTATATATAAACCAAGTGTAAAAAGTCAAGTGAGATCTCTAATATAAAAAATAATAAAATCTAAATCTATACACATGATTGAGAGAATAAAATTGCTCAAAAAAATATTTATAGTAAAGCATAAATATATGTAGAAGAACAAACTAAAAAACTACAAATATAGTTTTAGAATATAATGAACACATCTAGTGACCATAGATGTCTAAGCCTTTCCACTAGTGTCTTGACATATATTGATATTCTTTTTTCCAACCCGAATGATCATAGATCCATTTCATATTTTTTTGATGACTTTACAAAAATAGAGAGCATAAAAAATATAAATAATCTAAGTACCTTAATATCTTGTCATTTATATAAATAGTAAGATTAATAACCATTTGATTTTACAATCATATTTACTCAATTTATGCTCTATGTAATGTAATATTAATTTTGAGTAGTTGGGATTATATAGATCATTTCAATAAAAAAATAAGTTACAATAATTTGTTGAACTCAATATTTGTCTCAATCATAGAAAACCATAGGTTTCCCTTTGGGGTTCATAATTACTTCTTACATCTTATATTTTAGCATTAAGGTTTGATGTTTAGATTTGATTTCTAATTTCCCCTTCATTGGTGTCTTGTTCTCCAAGGGTTTTAATTGTTGCTTTCCAATTCTAAAAAACCATAGAGATCTATGCTCACCCTTATATTAGGAGTATGCCTTGTTATTGTATTTATTACCATCTTAGGGCTTAGTAAGTTAAATATGCATGAATGCCCTCTAAATAAGATTATGTCTCATCATGAGGATGATTTTAATCTACCTATGTTGTGCCTTATATTTATTCCAATGAATGGATAAATTTAGATTTATATGACTAGAATCGATGCATAATGACAATGCTTATGTAGATGAGGAATATACTTATGTGACTGAAGAAAATGACTATTTTGATTATTATTATTATTATGATAGGGTATACTAGTATGGTAGGGACATATATTTATACAATTATAGTGAATAATAACTAGATCAAATTAATATTTCAAATCAATAAATAAATCATCATTATTCTTATTTATAACCATTTGATAATTATAAAATGGAACAAGAAGAAACAAAAAATGAATTAACTAACACACTTATTGATGGTTCAATTCATCCACTTAAGAAATATGATACAATAAATAAATATATAGATAATATACATGTTGATTCTCATGATGTTATACCTTTCAATGATTCTTTTAAATGCAATATTTATTATAGTAAATTTAAATGCAATTCTACTCCTTATCTAAAAATGATATTTGATTATGGATCTAAATTATGCAATGATGTTTCTATTAATATAGAATTTGATAAAGTTTATCAAACATGTAATGATATGAAAGTTTATGTTGAATATAACATCCCTATGTTTAAAATTTATGGTGAGATGAAAACCAAATGACCTAATATTTTAAAACCACCACCATTATCACTAGTCATTTAGTACACATGATTCATGAAGTAAGTGTGATTAAAAACCAAGTTTCCATTTTTAGTTTATAATCTAAATAACATAAGGCTAAATTAGATTGTAATATGTGCACATGTCATTGTGCCTCTAATTTTTCTAGTTCTCTAAAGTCAATAACTTCAAGTGATAAAAGTGAATATTCATCTAAAAGGGAAACTAAAAATAAGGTATTACATAAGAAGGAAGTTCCAAATAAGAAATTTTATAAAAATAAAATAAAATTATAAATAAGGCAATTCATTAGAAAGAAGATCCAAATAGGATAATTCATAAGATGGAAACTAAAATAAATCTTACTCCTTCAAATGTGAATCAACCAATCTAGTTTGATAGTTTAAAAGATAGACCAAATGTTATTTTACAAACACTCCTCCATAATAATTTTTATGGGCTACCTTATAATAACTATCACCTTATACATTGACTAACATGAGTGGGGGAAAGATCATTTTATAACTAGCATTGTATGAATCGGCATAAAGATAATAATTATTATGCATTGAAAACTAAAATTTAATAAATTGAGGATATATCTATTATTTCATTTGAGAGATCTAACCATACTTCCACAAGTTTTTCTTCTTCATCCATTTATATTTCATGATTTATGAAGAGTAATGTATCCCAATACATTCCTAAAAGGAAGTAATGGTCATTCAAGTTCTTATAATAGCTGAACATAGAAAAGTTATTAGAATTGATGACGAGGTATAACAAAATGTATGAAAAATTGGTTTCATTAAGGAATTGGGATACAATGAGTGTGATTTACAATATACAAACAATTATGAGCATGAAATAGGTCATGCTATTATACTAATTTATATTGGTCCTCATTGAAAAAATATTATATATGAATCCTAATATTAAAAAATTTAATATAATATTATGACAATCATGGTTAAGGCAAATGGAAGTAACATAGGATATGATAAATATGACTAATTAATTCAAATTCTAAGGTAGTTTTATTATATATCAAATAGTTATAAAATTTGAATCAAAGACTCATATTAGAAGTAAAATTACATTTCATAATAGACAAGAATGTATACCAAATAAAATTAAATAAATTATAGATCAGGAAGATGAGAAAGTAAATATTAATTTATAAAAATATCTAGGACATAAAAAATATCAATCTATTACCATTCATCAAGTGACAATATGTGTAGATTTAATAAGGGTGTGTAAGAAAAATATAAGTTTTCTAAATAGATTAGATTTAGATGTGTATTTTTAGGATACACTTATAAAGTACATCAAAACACTCCACATAATCCGATATATAAAGAATATACATTTAACATAATTTTCAGAACATTTTTCCATAAAAATTCATTTCATTATATACCATAAAATTCAACAACAAAAAGTATGCACAAAAATTTTCCAAGAGAAAAGGAAATCTCATGAGTCAATTCAAAAATATGTCTTAGTTGTTTATACATATCCTAATATAAATAAATATGGTTACTTGGATGATGAGTCTAACATAATGAATGTGTATGGAAATCTACTTGGTGATTACACCATATATGATTAAGACATACATATGTCTATAAAATTCATTATATAATTGGATAGTATGGCCATATTTCAAATTCAAAAACAAATATATATAATATTCAAAAAATAAATCAAAACATATTCATGACATTTTTTGATAGATTACATGATTAAATAATGTTACTAATCATATGTATGGTAGACAGGGAAAATTTTAGTGGGTATTTTATAGCCAAATGGATATAAGTAAGTGTTTTCAATTTTGAAAATGGCTATTTTTTTAAAAATATACATAGGTCAAACAAACTCAATTTTATATAATTTCATAGTTTGAAACACATATTCACTTTATATATTATACTCAATCATATTTTTGGACATAGATTCATTAGATTTATTATACATGTATGGGTTTGATTCACCAAGAAATTATACAAGACATGTATAAGTTATTATGGAATCACCAAGTGTGTGTGTGTGTGTGTGTGTGTGTGTGTGTGTGTGTGTGTGTGTGTGTGTGTGTGTGTGTGTGTGTGTGTGTGTGTGTGTAATAAGGACCACCTAATACAAAATAAGCTTAAGGTAATTATTATATTTTACTATGAAAATGTTTTGAATATTCTTTGGTGCCACATGCTCTTCCTTATATATGGTTTTTAATAAATAATAACTTAATAATAAATAATTTTCAAACCTAATGTTTATTTTATCTCTAGAATTAAATGTGG
>JARHVA010001563.1:2177500-2182500 GCA_037957365.1 Torreya grandis | reverse complement strand
AGATGGAATGTGGGGAAAAGGAATGCAAGCTTAAATAATAAGCTGAAATCGTACTTTGCTATAAGTAATTCATTACTTATGTAAAGTTATTAAATGCTAATTAGTTCTCTTCCTTTTACTAAAGTATCTTATTGGCACATATAACATAGTACTACTCTTTGAGTTAATCATATGATCTTATTAAGTTGTTTAGACTAATTGTTGTTACTAGTTTAGAGTAACCATTGGAATTAACCATCATAGTGTTGGTTCTTGATTGAGGCATATAGTCTTTATTAGTTGGATAAGATGGTTTCATGGATATCATGAGTAAAATTATTCATATTTATGAATATGTCAATTGATAAATAAACCTACTGACCTGTTAATGAAGTAAACTGATGTAATGATTATCATAGATGTATTTTAATTGATCTCTTAATTTGGCATTTAGACATACTTGAGTATGTTATTTATGATTACTAGTATGTTGGAATACTAGATTGGATGATAACTATTATGAGTTATTGAGCTATTATTTTTGGATACATATATTCATGCTCATTTCTTTTATTACATGTAAGAATTTACTTTTACTAAGAGTAATCATAGCTCTTGAGTTGATAATGTGTAGGCAATATAGACTTCTTATTTTGGTGGTTCAGGCATGATTGATAAAGCTTGCTTGGATCATTAACAATCTAATATTTTATTTTGATTAATACCTATTATAGGAATATCTAATAGATTCATTGGATATATTTATGCATGCTCATGGTTCTTTTCTTTCATAAATGTTAGAAACAGCCTCCATGATAATATGAGCATGTTAGACTAATCCTTAGTTGGCCTCTAACTCTCATATGAAATATAGATACTCTTGTATGTTCCAACTCATATATACATTTATATGAACAAGTTTTGGTAAGTGGCTACCATGCATTTATGGATAGTGTAGTTAAAATCCTATTGGAATGCTTGGGACTTGTGATATTGCATACTCAGGTATGTGTGTGGTATTAATCAACTCCTTGATGATTTTTCCCATTCTTAATCTTGGATTTAATTACATTACTAAAAATAAATGAGTTGGTTGGTTGTTAAGGTCTTCTGTTATGAGTGTATGTTTATCTTAATGTTGAAGCAATTTACTAGTTTTGGGAATTCAATGAATCTTAAATCATTTACAATGAGGAGTCAATGGTAATGCTTTATGATACATTCCGTTAAGTTTATGCTATATGTATGAATTAGCTGAAAATATATAGGTGGTATATCATTTCTAGCAGATTGGCATGTGCATTATTTAATTCTCTTATGGTGAGATGTATGTATATTACCTTATCCTCCTATTGGTTGGAACCTCATTAAGTAATATATGGATCATGAGGTGAGGTTATAAGTATGCCTAGTTCCTATAGAACCTAGTTACTTATGTGTTCTCTAATTGTTTCATGATAAAACTACTAGTATACTTGAACAAACCTATACTGATGCATATAAGAACCATATTATTCTACCTAGTTGGGTATGACTGCAAAATGGATGTATGCATGGTTACCTTGTAGTTATTTTTATGAATAATAAAATTAACAAATCATGTTAAATTATTTAGTATGTGTTGGAATGATGTTGGGATTTCTTCCCTATCCAAACCATCAGTTTATAAAATAATTGATATATTGGACTTTATATGTTTGGCTGCCATTATATCATTACTTGTTTGATGATGTAGTAAGGCATGAATGTATCTTCTTTCATCTTTGTAGATTAAGACAATAATGCATATAAATTGATTATAATCTCTTATACAATTAATATGTTGATGTATGCTTAAAGAGACCTAGCTTGGTCTATTTTTACTTAAGTTAATAACAGGTTGTTATATGTGTTTAGAAGGATGGACATTATGTCTGATTTTTGTTAGGGACAATATTCTATCAGTTGTCATGTAATGGTCTTTTCATGACCATTAATAGCTTATAAGATTAAGATTAACCTTTTTGGCTATGCATACAAGTGTATTCTATGCTAGTACTACTTGGTAAAACAAGTGAGGTTTGGGTCCTTTATGCATCTAATGTATACACTAATGTTCAACTTCAAAAAAAATTATGATTGTGTCATTTGGTATCAGAGTAGTGTTTCTACTCTAGGGAACTCTGGGTTTTGTAAAATTACTACATGGTGACTAATGAGTTGTCCCAATTAGAAAAAATTGAGAAACAACTCCCAAGGCACTTAGCCTTCAGGCTGAAGGTTAATGGGTTGTGTTGTATTTGCTTATTGCTCTAAAGTTTCTTGCATCACTCAGAAGGAATCATTCCAAGGAATCTAGATTTCCTCTCATATTAGTGGTTATCACCCACAAACCTTGGTTTGGGTTAACCCTTCCCACATTTGGTTGTGTTAGGGCAAGTCTCACCTATCAACCATTGAATTATATGGGAAGGTCAATGGGAGTTAGGTGATATAGGATTTACTCTTAGAATTAGGGGAATGATGCCTAGGTATCTATGGTTGGCTTGTATAGGTGAACCTTCCTTAGATACTTGGAAAATTATGACCTAAGGAAGACTGAGGATTCAACTTAAACTTGGAGGGAATGATAGGGTGCAAAAACAATAGATTTTCTAAGGTAAGTTAGTAAAGATTGAGCTCTTCACTCAGGTTAAATATTGCCTTGAGATGTTGATAACCTATGATTTTGCATGGGTATGCTATCTAATGTTTGTACTATGGATGGTTTTAGTGGATTGGACACATCTCCATAGGGTGAGTTTCTTGTAGATGGTAAGGTTTCCCTACCTCTTTTTATGTTTATAACAAGTCATTATGTAGAAAGTTTCATGCAATAACATTTTGAAGTAGCTATGGTGAACAACCATAGTTTATGGCTAGGCTTGCATGTCACTATATGTGATTAGAGAAGTGTTACAACCATTTTATCGAGATACCAATGCTTGGGAAGCATTGTCTCATCTAATTTATTGGAATTTTAACCAAGTTGAGGAGGTTTTGTTGTCTAATTTGTTTCCTAGTTGACTGAGTTGTAGTGGTTATGCATCCTTTAAAATAAGCAAACTTATGTAGAGCTGAAAACTTAGGCATTTAGCTAAGTCAAGATTGGTTTGTTTAGCCTCCTTTGGGTTAATTTGATGAATAAATTGGATTTATAACTCCAAAAAAGGGTGAATCTAACTAGAATTGGCATGTTTATTATGATCTTGGATCAGTTTTATGTTTAGGATATATGTTTTATTCATGGATATGCTTGATTCCATGTGTGTGTTGATTAATCCTGACTAGGTTATACACCCATGGGGATGTCTAATCAGACTTGATTTCATCTTGACACCTAAAAGGATGTCTATTGAGATAGTAGATATGTCATGTATTTATGAGGATGTTTATTGCAAATTCTATTTAAACTTGTCAATCGTGGGGAATTGTGATTCCCATAGTAGTGTTGCATTTAAACAAGAATCACCATTCAACCTTTGACATGTTAGATTTAGTCAATTGATTGAATCATGATATAATCTTGTTGTGTGAATTCTTTGTTAATACCTATATGTCCATCAATTTCTTGCATAGGCAAGCCATCCGATGAGGTTGAGGTATGATATCTTGGGAAGACCAAGGGTGTGGCTCAAGTCTAGAGGGCCTAGTGGGTGAGTATAATTGACTTGCATGAGAAAGTTAAGAGTCTATGGATTATTTATATGATATAATTGATGGGTATTTGATGAATTTTTGCATGATATTTACACATCGAGTGGACTGATGTATATTCATGGACCCTTGTGCTTCATACACCTATGTGTTTAACCACTATAATGTGGAAAAATACCTTGGCATAGTTACCTATACCTGATTATGCATTCATCTTATGTTTCTCCTTCATTCATGTACATTTCTATGTTTATATATATTGTATAAGCTTTATGAGATGTGGAAGTGATTAACCATGTGAGATGTGCAAAATTTTGTACTATTTTATTGGTTGTCTTAGTACTCTGGTTATGTTATATGTGTGATTTAGTGTTGATAAACTATAATTGTGATCTTAAGCACTTGTGTTTTGTAACTCCCTATTGTGGAAGTTGAATCTCCCATTTAGGATGCTAAGGTATAGTATCATATTATATTTTGTAAACCTACATCATTGTTCTAGCTTTGAACATCAATACAAGTATGAGGTTGAGGGTAAATAAGCACTATTCCTATAATGGTTTACACCGAGTATGTGCTAGGAAGTGGAGTCTCTCATAGGCTGAAAATCAACTCCACCCCTTTACACAAGGCATCCACCTAATTAATTTAGAGTGTACACTATGAGAGCCATATATCGGCCATGGGACCCTCCTACATAATGGTCACCTTATGGTTTAACATTATTTATCCACATCTTTGAGGTTGTTTTGAAATAACCTATGTAGAATCTCCTTGTGTAAGCCTTGTGAATCACTGACTGGTCCTACATTGTGGACATGTATACAAATCAACAAGGAGTTGCTTGATGAAATGCATGCATGTGTTGGTATATGCGTGTAGACATGTTGTGATTGAGGTATTGCTTGTTATAACTATTACATATATATTATGATATGAATATATTTATATATTATTTTATGGATGACTTTATAGTATGTTGGTCTTGAGTTTGAAATAAACACTATAATTCTTGATCAGGTAGATTTTGTATGCTTGGGTACCCATGTCTTTTTCTTTCTTGTCTTTTGCTTCCATGAAGTAAGTATAATAAGATGGTGGAATTGTGATTCTTGTAACCATCATGTGAGATCACAAATTTAGTGGAGAACATGTGGTAAACCATTGGATAACATTTAAGGCCTATATTGGCTTCTCTTATTATTCAGTGTGGATAGTGTGGGATGTTGCACTATCCCCTAAATGGCATTTATTTATTTGGAAGTAACCATTTGAAATAGGTTACTATCTTGTGATAGAATTATGGGATGAATGTTAATTAAATTATGCATAAGGCATAATGTGTG
>JARHVA010001563.1:2085000-2170000 GCA_037957365.1 Torreya grandis | reverse complement strand
TGTTACTAGTTTAGAGTAACCATTGGACTTAACCATCATGGTGTTGGTTCTTGATTGAGGCATATAATCTTGAGTAGTTGGATAAGATGGTTTCATAGATATCATGAGTAAAATTATTTATATTTATGCATATGTTAATTTATAAAGAAACCTATTGACTTGTTAATGAAGTAAATCAATGTAATGATTATAGTAGATGTATTTTAATTGATCTCTTAATTTGGCATTTAGACATACTTGAGTACATTGGCTAGGATTACTAGTATGTTGGAATAGTATATTGGATGACAATTGTTGTGAGTTATTAAGCTATTGTTTTTGGATATATATATATTCATTCTCATTGCTTTTATTACACAGGAATTTACTTTTGCTAGGAGTAATCATGGATCTTGAGTTGATAATGTGTAGGTAATATAAACTTCCTATTTTGGTGGTTCAAGCATGCTTGAGAAAACTTGCTTGGATCATTAACAATCTAAGATTTTATCTTGATTAACACCTATTATAGGAATATCTAATAAATTCATTGGATATTTTTATGTGTGATCATGGTTCTTTTATTTTGTATATGTTGGAAATAGTTTCCATGAAAATATGAGCATGTTGGACTAATATTTAGTTGGCCTCCAACTCTTGTATGAAATATAGAGACTCTTGTATATTTCAAATTGTTTTATATGAATAATTTATAGGAAGTGGCTTCCACATATTTATGGATAGTGTGGTTAAATTCTATTAGCATGCTTGGGACTTGTGATATTACATACTCAGGTATGTGTGTGGTATTAATCAACTCCTTGATGATTATTTCCATTCTTAAGCTTGGATTTAATTACATTATTGAAAAAAGATGAGTTGGTTAGTTGTTAAGGTCTTATGTTATGAGTGTATGTTCATCTTAATGTTGAAGCAATTTGCTAGTTTTGGGAAAGCTATAAATCTTAAATAATTTACAATGAGGAATCAATGGTAATGTTTTATAATACATTCCTTTACTTTTATGTTATATGGATGAATTGGATGAAAATATATAGGTGGTATATCATTTCTAGGAGATTGGCATGTGCATTGTCTAATTCTCTTATGGTGAAATGTATGTATATTACCTTATCCTCATGTTGGTTGGAATCTTCATTGAGTAAGATATGGATCATGAGACAAGGTTATAGGTGTGCCTAGTTCCTATAAAACCTTGTTATTTATGTGTTCTCTAATTGGTTCATGATGTAATTGGTAGTATACTTAAGCAAACCTATACCAATGAATATAAGAACCATACTATTATACCTAACTGGGTATGTTTTAGAAATGGATGTATGCATGATTACCTTGTAGTTGTTTTTATGAATAATACAATTACCAACTCATGTTGAATTACTTAGTATGTGTTATAATGATGTTAGGGTTTATTCCTTATCCAATCCATTAGTTTTTATAAGTAGAATCATTAAGGGGGGGTGAATCAGTGATCCCAAATAATCTAACTTCAAATTTTGATCTTTATAAATACTCACCTAGTTACCACAAGCATTCATGAAGCATACATATCATTCAAAGCAATGAGAAAGAGAGACAATGCAAGATCAATCATATAACACTAGACATACATGGGAAAGCCTCTTGGGGAATAAAACCCATTGGAACATATAATTGGACTACTATCTTATAAAAACCAATATCCAATTTAGACTAGATACAACTGATCAAGGAACTACAATCCCTATTTAATGAGACGCTAATCCCATAAGGTGTTACCACACCTAACTAGATGAGCTACAACAACAACTAGACATTTTAGTAAGTTTTACCTTATAAGGAGGATATAACCACCTTAGATGTCAAGCTACCACAACAACACCTTATAAACACTTCCACCTTTGAACTGATGTCAAAAAAACCTAATGATTGACCTCAGCTTATCTCACTTCACCTTCACTCACACTCAAATAATAATCTCTCTATTCTACCAATAGAATTATGACCAACACATCATCCCAATAGTCTTAAACCTAATCCACTCTTCAACACAACCTTATGGTACTCTACCCCTCCTTCACTCTACAAAACACGCATAAGCCTCTCTCTAAAACTCTCTTAAGTATCTTACACAAAGTCTAGAACCCAACATCTTTAGTTCCACTATTTATAGAAAAATCTTGATAATCACTACCTTGGTTGGCCATTAGGCATGTCTTAATCCTTAAGACATATATCTCATGAAGATAAATATCAATACATTCTTCATAGGTTGGCCATAACACCTACGGGTCACCCTTAAGGAAGTACACCTTTTAATAAGACCCTTGTAGCCCTTATAGGTTTCATGTGAACCCATTCACTCCTTTAGCTCTCCCTTAGAAAAAATGAAGACACATAACCACTTTCAAATACAAGGTTCAAATCCTTATGTCCCTTTTGACATCCTCAAATTAACACATTCAACTCATCTTACCTCTTCACTTTCTCAAACAATTCAAATAGAGACCTTATACATAGAAACACCATTACCAAACATACAATCAACTTATTAAGAATTTTTCATACTCAAGATAGATTGATCATACTTCAAAAATACACACAAATAATCTTCATGGAGTCTACAACATGATCCAACATCTGATTCATCATGAGACATCAAAACAAGCTCAAACATCCTTCTCAAATTACTCATAGAACATAGTCAAACATAAATTAAACATTGAATCACCATAAATATGTTTGTATTCACTTTCAGATATTTGAGTCCATATTTTCATATGTTACTTGAATTACTCAACCAATTTTCTTTTTATTTCATGAGCAAATTCATCTTCGATCAAAAGATATGGTCTAAATATAAAGCTCTAGTTTTTCTTGTGTAAAATTCAAATAGTTGAATAGGAATAGTCATAGTTAACCTTCAAACACAATGCTAGAATATCATGGAATTTTAGCTTAGGATCCATCTCACATTATTTATCTTGTTCTATCTTTAACACATAGACTACCAAACTCAAACATTAAACCATAGTCACTTTGACCTCATCTCATGTCCTCTCAAAATGTTGACTTAACGTGCTCCATTGATCTCTTGGATCATCAAGGTCAATAATGATTAATTCTCACCATTTATCAAACTATATGAACACCCAATTTCCATTTGATTATTATCTTATACCTTTACTTAGAATTTAAACATTATGCACCTCTCCTTATCTCACTTCCTCATGACTCCTTGGATTAAGTACACACCATTGATCTTGCTCGAGTTTTAATAGTTTCAAAAATGACTATGGGGACCCTATCAATATGCATGAGTAGCCATTTTTTGACCTCAATAAATTCTTATAAACTTTGATGTAGGATCTCAAATTTTGACTATATGATCTCCTTCCATAGGAAAATCCAACCATATGACATACTCCTCTTGAAACTTTTGCACATGTGAGATATAATGCCTTTAAAGTACCTTCTCATAAAGTTCTATAACAAAGCCAAATATGTCCAAATCTACCTAAGAGGATAAATTTTAGCATCCATAATTATTTTTGTGTTTCAGTGCATGATCTCAAACTTAGTGTAAATCATCTATGCTCAAAACTAAACAAATCCATATGATCAGATTATCTTGACACATTAACATGTGTAAGATATAACACCATAAAAATTCTCACTCAGCTCTTTCTACCTTATTAAAAAATTGTCTAAGTATGGTAAAACACATTCAATCTACCTAGGATCCCAACTTTGCATAAGCATATCTTTTGACACACTACATCACATGATCTAGAAATTGTCACAAATAAACTAGGTCCAAAAATAAACAAACCCATATGATCATTTTGTCTTGGAACCTCCACACATGCAAATGTTGACCTCATGAAAATGCTTACTCAACTCTTTTTGGCTAATCTACAAATTTAGCTAAAGGAAAACAATGAATTATGATTGAGAAGCCAAATTTGAACCCTCATAACTTTAACCATGGTTCAACCCATGACTTAAGATTTAACACACAAAAACTAGGGACTATAGTGATCAAAACCATATGACCAACTCCCCTTGACTCCTTCCCATGTGGCAATGATGATGTCATCAATTTGTCTAGTTAGATTTTCTACCACTAGACCCAAAGTGTCTAGATGAAAACTATGATCAACTAGATGAATTCCATTTATGCACATAAGCTCTCCAAGCGTATATATAATCTTAGGGACATTTTTCACATGATATAATCACAATATTCAACCTTTACTACCTATAATTAGTCAAACTTTGAAGATCAATTAATCCACCTATAAAGCACACTAGAACAAGCACATTACACACTTAATAATTATCACATAAAAGCATAGTGAACATTTTGTCATTGTCACATAGAATTATCAAGGCTCTTCATCCACTCAAAAAGACACATCCATGACACCACCATGACATCATCATGACAAATCTCCAACAGTATCCCCCTTTGTCATTGATTTTAACACCCATCAATATAGCAATATATAGCTCACCTTCTCTTTTTTTAAAACACTCCCACAAGAAGAACTTTCTCCTTAATAGGAACTTTCTCCCCCTTTGACATAATGACAAAGTGGGAAAAATTGATCCTAAGGACTTAAACACACTATCAAAATAGGAAAGGACCATCTTAGAAAGATGATATAGAATCCCCCTTAACTTGATCCTACTTTTTCTTGTCTTAACAACCTCCTCTTGATCCATGTTAACATTCTCTACAATCAAGCTCTGCAATGAATGAATACATAAAACACAAAAGAACTAAAATATGATGTAACTCACTAAAAAACCTCTAAGAGGGACTCTCCCTAAGAACTCTAAGCAATTTCACCTTTTAAGCATCTTCAGATCTCCACACACCATGAAGAACCACCATGTAGGCTTAATAGCCTTCTTTCAAAAGACACTTCCATGACCACCAAATTTGCATCTGCACTATACAAAATAGGAAACATGCACTGATTCAACCTAAGAACATACATTTTGATCTTATACTATAGATCTTTCACAAACCTCTGTAGTAAGTCTTATGAACATGTTGCTCCCCCTTAACCAAATACCTTCTATTGATTCATAAAGAAAGAAATAACACCCAACCTCTATCTTAGATACTCAAAATTAGCTTTCAAAAATGGTTTGGTCACAAACTACTCTTTTATAGGCACATGCTCCAACCTTACACATTGATTAATCACTTGTTCTCTCAAGAATTGATATCTAATATGAATGTGTTTAGTTTTTAAGTGCATAACATGATTTTTTGAGATACTACTTGCACTAGTATTGTCACAAAAAATAGGACAAGGTCTATTTTGTCTTACCTTATAATCCTCCAAAGTTTGTTTCATCCACATGAATTGTGTGCAACAAGAGGAAGTTTATATATACTCAATTTATTTAGTTGATAGAGATATTTAGGCTTGTTTTTTTCTTATCCAAGACACCAAACATTCTCCCATGAAGATGACCCCACCACTAGTACTCCTCCTATCATCCATAAATCCTACCCAATAAACATCAATATATGATTTTAAAGAGAAATATTTACTCCTAAGATACCATAAACCAAATTCTATGGTATCTTTGATATATCTCAAGGTCCTTTTGACTACTTTCAAGTGAGATTCTTTAGGATTATCTTGAAATATTCCTACAATACCTACTTCTTGCATGATGTTAGGCCTAAATGGAGTAAACTATAAAAGTATTCCAATCATGGATCTATACCAAGTTTGATCAAATTTTGGTGAGTCATCTAGTTTACTTAACTTGCATCCTATGATCATTGGAGTACCCATTGGATTATTGTTAGTGTAGGTTTTTATTTTTCCCTATTATTTAATTAGGGAAATTATATATTTGTGCATACATGGAGTTTTCCTACATTCGTGGGATAGGCTAGCTTATGTGGAGATCTGTGTCATAGATGTGTCATAGGTGTCATAAGAATGTCATAAGTAACTCCTTTGACTGGTTATTTTGGGTATGGGAGTTACTTCTCTATTCTTAGCACCCTATCACCACCTTTCATGGAGTTATAGTCTATTATTGGGGTGCCTTGACCACCTTTTGTGGAGGAGTTACTTACATGCTCTCCTATATGTATTCTTCACTTTGGCCATCTTATGTTAATGGAATATTGGCTTTTCTCCAAATTGTCTATGCAATTGTCTCTTATTTAATTTTATTTACTTTAGCATTTTGTGGTATTCACTTGCTTCATCCCATGAAACCACGACTCATGCATCCTCGTTATTCAGACCTTGGTGAATCCTCTGATATGGTATCAGAGCCACCCCGATAACTAGATGTTTATTCTTACTTTGCTTTCTTAGTAGTTTTTTTGTTTAACTCGGTTGTATTTGATAGTTTTGGTAGAGTTTCTTGAAAACTCATGCAAATCCATACAGAAACCTATTAAAAAAAATTACTTCTATTGAGTTTCATTCAGATCTACCCTTTTAATATCTGCATTGAAATTTGCCAAGACATCTTGTATAGATCTGTTGTGGCATTGTGAACTCCAGCAAGGCAATTTGTGAAAAAGTCAATGCTTGGCGTCACACTCTGACATAATGCATTGAGTTTTGCTACTCTTTTTTATTTTTTGATCTACAAAATATAAAGGAGCATTGGATTAATGCATTGGAATAGAAAGGTAGACTCATATTTGCTGCATATTTTCTCCAACTGGAACTGTTGGGCATTGGATTCTGAGAGAACTAAGATCTGCCAGCTATACTAGGTGTTGGTTCTACTCATTTGAGTAGTGTGGCATCCTTTTCCTACACTTGGCATCCACCTATCACTGCATTTGATTTGTCTCTACTATGTTGAAACTTGTTACTATATGTTGGAAAGAGAATCTAAGCCTGTAAAACCCTGCATTCCATTTACACAGCTTGCTCATGTGATTGCTTGCAGGAATTTCTGCCAAAACTAATATTTTTTTGAAAATGGCACCCCTTTCCTTGTTTGGCATCCCATTTTGTACCTTAAATACTTTAATATTTGACTAAGTATTGAGTATTTTAGACAATTTTTAAGTTTTGATAATTTGGGGGTTTAAATTTAAACTTGTATCTTCGCCTGTCGAAGACGAAGGGTGAGGCCCAGGTTGGCAGGAAGGCAATTTCTCCTCAAAAAAACATCCCTTGGATTCCTCACTCTATGACAAGTCTAATGAGTGGTTTTAAGGCCACTTTCTCTCTCAAAATAGGCATTTTTTTAATGTTTTAGTTCTATTTTTTTGCAAAAACACTAGTTTATGAGAAATTAAATCTTTAATATCTTACAAACAGTAGCTCAGATTTAGGTGCCATTTTTTGAAAAAGTGTTTGTATTTCAATTCTCCATAGTGTAGGCTTGTTATTTGTTAAAAATTCACTAGTTTATAAAGTGCCTAAAATTTGGGTCTCCCGAGACGCATTTTCAGCTGAGTCTAACGTCCTATTTGCTTAAAGTCTTACACTGATTGCTCTAAGATGCATTTGCAACTAAGCCCAACATCTTTTGAGCATGAACTTGCATATTTAGGGGGGGGTCAACATTTTGGGGGGTGTGATTGCTTTTTAGCACTTGCAAGCTTTGCTTTCATTCTCCTTTCTGCATAATTTCACAACTTGCAATCAACACAACTTCACCTAAATTCAGCTTAAAATAGATTCTTTTCAACTTAAACCCCTAACACCCTTTAACTATCATGAATGGAAGGTTAAAATTTCAATCATTCTTAGAAGTAAAGAGTTGTATAAGATCACCATGGGTACTGAAGTAGAACCCAACACTGATGCTGAAAAGGTCAAGTGGTACAACCATAGTGATGAAGCCTATGGATTACTGAGCTTGTCCATGTCTCCATAACTTCTCTTCTATTTATAAACCTCCAAGACTCCCAAAGACATATGGGAAACCCTAGAAACCTTATTTGGGAAGCTTGATGAGATGAGAGGTATGAGCTCAAAAATGAACTCATAAGTCTAAGTCCTAGCAACTTTAACACCCTATAGGACTTCTTTACTAAGTTTAAGGCCCTTAGATTACAATTGAAAGAATGAAAGATAGATAAGAAAGATGATCAACTCATCCTTTCTATTCTCATAAAGTTAGGTCCAAGTTATTCAATCTTTGTCTCCACTTTCCATGCCACAAAAAGTGCCCTTGGCACTACATGGAAAATGCCTTCTTTGGATTCATTCATTGCCGACTTGACTAGGGAGCAAGATAAGCTAATTCAAATGGGCACAATGAATTCTACTCAACCTTAAGCTTTGATAGCTAGAAATGGTAAGGATAAGACTTCAACAAAGGAGAAGAAGAAAAAGAACAAGGACCAAGAGAAGAAGAAAGAAAAAAACAATCCTGCCAAAAATAACACTAAGTCTTCCTCTTCCAATGCTAAACCTAAGAAGGAGAAGGTTAAGTGTGCCTATTGTAAGAAGACAGGGCATGATGAACACAAATGCATGAAGAAACAAATAGATCACCTAACTCATCTTCTAAAGAAGCACAACATAGGTGTTCTAGAGTCCATCAAGTAGAATTCATCTACCCAAGATTATACCAAGGCAAAAGGCAAGGGTAAGGAGAAAGAAAAGGGCAAGGCCCTTGTAGCAACTGTAGCTTCTACAACATCATGGATCATTGATTCGAGTGCTTCTCACCACATGGGCTCTTCACTAGTTGAGTTTTCATCTTTTAAGCCTTGTAGCATGACTTCAATTAGTTTGGGTGATGACACATCAATTTCTATTGTAGGGAGAGGGTCAGTTGAAATGGAAGGAGGAACATACAATAATGTTCTAATTGTTCCTTCTCTTTTAACCAATCTCTAATCAGTGTACCGAATCACTCACATTGGTTGGGGCATGAGAGTTGAGTTTTTACCAAATTCAGTGGCTATCAGGGATTTGCATAATGATACTACAGTGGCAGTGGGTAGGGTAGATCACCAAGCAAGGTTATACACCTCACATTTTGCACTTGATTCTTCTCCAATAGCATTACTGACTCATTCAGATGGAGTTAGCAAATTATGGCATGAGCAGTTTGGCCACCTTAACTACCACTACCTTGAGCAACTTTTCAAACATGACATGGTCATTGGCTTGCCTCATGTCTAATTCTCAAAAGGACTTTGTGAGGGGTGCTCCCTTGGGAAGCATCCCAAAGTAAAATTTGACAAAGGCAAAGCTTAGAAGGCTTCACAACCTTTGCAGTTAGTCCACAGTGATGTATCGGGACCCTTTCCCAAACCATCTTTCATAAGGGCCAAGTACATCCTCACTTTCATTGATGATTTCTCTAGGTACACTTGGATATATTTTCTCAAACAAAAGTTTGAAGTGTTTGAAAATTTTCTAGACTTTAAGGCTCTTGTTGAGAAATAGAGTGAGAAATCCATCAAGGTTCTTCAAATTGATAATTGAGGGGAGCATGTCAGCAATAGGTTTGAGCAATTTTGCACCACAGAGGGGATTGATTTGCAGCACACAATCACTTACAGTCCTTCATAGAATGGGGTTGCAGAATGTAAAAATAGGTTCTTGAAAGAGATGGGTAGTTGTATGATTCACTCCAAATCTTTAGCACCACAGTATTGGGCCGAAGCCATCAATTATGCTTGCTACATTCAAAATAGGGTTCCTCACAAAGCTTTGAAAGGGATAACACCCTTTGAAGCTTGGCATAAAAAGAAACCTGATTTTGAGCACCTTAGGGTTTTCAGATCCCCAACAATGGCCTACATACCAAAGAAGAAATGCAAAGCTATGGAATGTTAGTCTAAGCCTTACATCTTTATAGGATATCTGGATGGTGTTAAGGGGTATCACCTTCTAGATCCGACCACTCATGAGTTGTTCATTGAGAGAAGTGTCCACTTTTAGGAGAGTCCTAGAGACTCAACACTTGGCACTTATTCTCTCTCATTGGATCTACTTCTTCATTATGATTTCTCATATTCAGATCAGCCATAGTAGGTTCCTGAGCCAGAGACATCTTCTTCTTCTTCGAGTTCAGACAGTGAGGACAATGATGCATAGTCATCCACCTCTAGTCAGTTAGAGGATGAGGAGTTAGTACCTGACTCACCCACTTTTAGGCCACTTTGGGCTAGACAAACACTTGAGAGTGCTGGCACTTGGGTAAGAGATCCCATAGATGACAGATGTACTAGGGAGGATTTTTAGAGAGATCCACATGCCTTCTTTGCCTCAGTTTTGGATCCACAGACTTTTCAAGAGGCATCGAGGGTACCTAAGTGGGATAATGCTATAGAGGAAGAATATTCTTCCTTAATCAAAAATCACACTTGGGAATTGACTTCACTTCCTAAGGGAAGAAAGATGGTTCGATGTAGGTGGATATATCGGACCAAGTTTGCAGCAGATGGGTCAATTGATAAATACAAGGCACGACTAGTCACCAAGGGTTTCTCACAAGTGGCAGGCATTGACTACTTAGAGACCTTTACACCCATTACAAAAATGAATTTTATCTAACTCATCTTGGCTATTTCCACAGCACATGGTTGGGATGTGCATCAAATGGATGTGAAGAGTGCCTTTCTTCATGGAGACCTAGAGGAGGAGATCTACATGGAGCAGTTGCCAGGATTTGTTCAAGATTCTTCCTTAGTATGTAGACTTAGGAAATCTATCTATGGCCTCAAATAGGCCCCTCAGGCTTGGTATGCCAAGATAGATTCCTTCCTTATCACAATGGGTTTCACTAGGTGCCATTCTGACCCCAATGTCTACTTCTTATGGTAGGATGATTCGCTCCTAATTTTTATTCTATATGTTGATGACCTTTTGATCACTAGGATTTCTTCATCAGCAATTACAGCAGTGAAAGCATCTCTCTAGGATAGATTTGACATGATAGACTTGGGTTTGTTGCACTATTTCCTTGGCATCAAGATCTCATAGTCAAATTTAGGGATTTCTCTTGCACAGCCTAAGTATGCTCTTCACTTATTGGCTCAGTTTCACATGGTTGATTGCAAGCCATCTCTAACTCCACTTCTATCAAGAGTCAAGCTTGAGGCTGACTGTTCTTCACCACTAGTTAAAGCCACTCGATATTGACAACTTGTTGGTAGTCCCATCTACTTGACTCACACTAGGCCTGACATGTCATATGCAATGGGACTTGTCTCCAAATTTATACAAGATACTCATGAGCTGCATTGGAAAGCATCTAAGAGGATCTTGCATTACATACAAGGTTCACATAGATATGGGATTCATTACAAATTTGGCATAGAGGTTGACTTGGTTAGATATACAAATTTAGACTAGGCTGGTAATTCACAGACTCACAAGTCCACTTCTGGTTACAGTTTCTCTCTAGGTTCTGGTCTTATAATTTGGTATAGCAAGAAGCAAAATGTTATTGCTATATCATCCACAGAGGCAAAGTACAGAGGAGCTATTAATGTAGCTACTGAGGCCATTTGTCTTCAGGGGATTCTTTCTAAATTTAGCATTCCTATCAGGTAGCACACCATCATTTATTAAGACAACCAGAGTACCATTCAGATTTGCAAGAATCCGATTCAGCACTAGTGGACCAAGCACATAGAGATTCACATACATTGCATTCAAGATCTTAATCATAGTCAAGTCATTGACTTGATATTTTTCTAGTCTTTAGAGTAGGTTGCATACATATTCACCAAACCTTTCATCGAGAGCAAGTTCATTCATCTATGAGCTCTTCTTGGGGTGTGGTCTACATTTGCAGTAGCATCATCTTTAGGGGGCCTTCTAGCCTCTTCATTTCTTTTATTATAGGTTTTCTCCTTTTCTCTAATGGGAGATTACATTTGTACATGGGTACCTCATCAGGCCTAGTTACCGGGACCCATTTTATATTTGCACACTGCCCACCTAAGCTACACTTATGGGGGATGTTAATGTAGGTTTTTATTTTTCCCTATTATTTAATTAGGGAAATTATATATTTGTGCATACATGGAGTTTTCTTACATTCATGGGATAGGCTAGCTTATGTGGAGATGTGTGGCATAAATGTGTCATAGGTGTCATAAGAATGTCATAAGTAACTCCTTTGACTAGCTATTTTGGATATGGGAGTTACTTCTCTATTCTTAGCACCCTATCACCACCTTTCATGGAGGAGTTACAGTCTATTCTTGGGGTGCCTTGACCACCTTTTGTGGAGGAGTTACTTACATGCTCTCTTATATGTATTCTTCACTTTGGCCATCTTATGTTAATGGAATATTGGATTTTCTCCAAATTGTTTATGCAATTATCTCTTATTTGATTTCATTTACTATAGAATTTTGTGGTATTCACTTGCTTCATCCCTTGTAACCACAACTCGTGCATCCTTCTTATTCAGACCTTGGCGAATCCTCCAATAAATACACTCCATCATGTCAAACTTTCTTAGCATATAATTGGTGTATTTAGCTTGAGAAATGAAAATTCCTATGTCAAGTTGATTAGTCTATAATCCTAAGAAGTAAGATAGTTTTCCTAACATTGACATTTCAATCTTAGTCTTCATAGTATCTACAAAATCCATTTCAATCTTAGTCTTCATAGTATCTACAAAATCTATACACATTTTATCATTTTCAAATCCAAAAATTATGTCATCAACATATACAACAACTATCAATTGATGATTACCATATACCTTATTGTAAATATTACTATCATCTACCCCCCTTTTAAAACATTAACTCAAAAGATACTTATCTAGTATGTCATACCAAGCTCTAGAAGCTTATTTAATACTATATAGAGCCTTCTTCAATTTACATACAAAATATTGATTACTTGACATGAAGTATCCTTTAGGTAACTTAATGTAGACTTATTCTAAGTTTCCATTTAAGAATGTATATTTCACATCCATTTGAAATACCTTAAAAACTTTGTAACATGCATAAGCCAAAAAGAGTCTAATTTCTTCCATCCTTGCCATAAGAGCAAAAGTTTCATTAAAATCTATTCCTTCAACCTGAGCATATCCTTTACACACCAATCTAGCCTTATTTCTTGTGACTTCTCCTTTCTCATTCATTTTGTTTTTGAAAACCCATTTGGTATATATCACATTTTTATCTTTTGGTTTAGGAACTAAGTCCTATGTTTCATTCCTCTCTATTTAATCAATTTCTTCATCCATAACATCATTCTAAATTTCATCTTTGCTAGCTTCCATAAAATATTTGGGTTCAGTCATGGATAATAGAGCTAAGTCTTGATTATTTTGATTGATCAACATTATCCTTCTAGTCTTCAACCTTGTACCAACATTTCCAATAATCTAGGAGATTAGATGATCTTTCTGAATTCTTCTAGATGGAGCTTTAGTATCTTGTCTTTCTTCCTATTCTTCATCTTCATCATTTGTTTGAATAGATAAATTATCATTGTTTAAAAGAGAATTATAAGTTGAGTCACTTACCTATAATTTTGGCTTCTTTACTCTACTTATCTCATCTACTATTACATTTGAACTTTTTACAATCTTGTGAAGTCTCTTGTTAAAGCATCTATAGGTGGTACTGATAGAACAATATCCTAAGAAGATGCCTTCGTCAGATCTTGAATAAAATTTTCCAAGATTATATTCATCTATTTTGATGAAGCACCTACTCCTAAATACTCTGAAATGTTTCACATTAGTTTATTTATTCTTCCATAACTCATAAGGTGTCTTATTACCATTTACTTTGATTTAACATCTATTTAGGATGTAGATAAAAGTCTTGCATGCCTCTTCCCAATATCCATCTAATATTTTTGTATCTTTAATCATGGTTCTACCCATCTCAACCACAATCCTATTTTTCCTTTCAACCACACCATTCTGTTGTGGTGTTTTAGCAATAAAGTATTGTCTTCATATCCCATGTTTATCACATAAATCATTGAAATTATGAGACCAAAACTCACCTCCTCTCTCTGATCTCACACACTTGATTTTTGAACCTTTATCATTTTCCATAATATCTTTAAATGCCATAAATTTTTCAAAAGCTTCTTATTTTTATTTAAGAAAGAATATCCAATTCATCCTAGTAAAATCATCAATGAGAAGCATGAATTAACTATTACCTTAAATACTTTGAGTTCTCATAGATCTACATAGATCAACGTGGATCAACTCTAATGGATATGTAGTGGATAATTCCTTATTCTTGTATCTTTTCTTGGTTTGCTTCCCATGAAGACATGCTTTGTAAAGAGAATGAGGAATATTAGAAACCTTGGGCATATGCCTTACCAACCCCTTTGAACTGATCTTTACTATATTATAAAAATTTATATGTTCAAGTCTTCTATGCCAAAGCCATGTTTATTCCAAATGACTCATGAATCACTAATCATTTTGGGATTCATGGAATACATACATGTTTTTATCTATTTTATGAACCTTTGCAACTAATCTATCATATTTTGCCTTTTTTACTTCACATAAATCATCATGAAAAGTTACAACATTTCCTTACACATTTGGATTACTCTTAAAATACTTTGTTTAAAACCTTCTACATATAACACATTCTTAGTCTTCATATGACCATTATCCAAACTTACAGTACCTTTATCAACTATGTTAGCAGACTTATCACCAAATCTAATTACACCTAGGTTGGTCTTCTTTAGAGAGATTAACTTGCTCTTGTCTCTTATCATATGATTTGAGCATCCATTGTCTATGAACCATATCATATTCTCATCTTCTTAAGTGTGCAAATATGCTTGAACAAATAATTATTCTTCCTTTTGTGATATTCCTAGATTTTTCTTCTTTTATTCTTTAGACTTGGTCTCCTTAAACCATTTGATAGTGTCAATGACTTGTATGTCCTTTTTATAAAAGGCTCTATTGTAGTTCTTACTTATGCGACCTTGTTCGTTAAATTTGTAACATATGAGATCCCTCTTTATCTCTGAAGAGGGCACAATCCTTATATCTATAACCAAATTGATTGCATGAGAAGCAATACCCATTGAAAACTTTGTTCTTATTTGATCCTTTTTTTTCTTGATAATTACCTCTCAATGGATTTTCATTCTTAATCCTTTTGATGGAGTTGAAATATTTTTTGTCCTTAGATAAGTGCACATCTGAGTAAGTTAAGACCATATTTTCACATTTTTCCATCCTTTTATTGAGACTTGTACTCTCCATGACCTGTAGATTCTTGATAGTTGCTCTTAGATTTTGCACTACATTATTAAATTCTGATAAAGTAGAAACAAGATTGTCTTAAAGCCAAGCCATAACCTTTTTGTCAACCATTGTAACTTTTATCACCATCAAATTGTTAAGCCTTTACCAAAGGACCTCACTCTAGTACCAATTGTTAGAGGTATAATCACTGAGAAGAGGGAAATTAGTGAGCCCAAATAATCCAAATTTAGATTATGATCTTTAAAAATACTTAACCAATTACCATAAGCATTCATGGATCATATATATCATTCAAAGCAATGAACAAGAGAGACAATGCAAGATTAATCATATAACATAAGACATACGTGGGAAACCCTCTTGGGGAATGGAACCCACTAAAACTTGTAATTACAATATTATCCTATAAAAAACAAGATCCAATTTAAACTAATGACAACTGATGAAGGAACTATAATCCCTATTTAGTGAGACTCCAATCCTACAAGTTGATACCACAGCTGTCTATCTGAGCTAAAATAACTAGACCTTTTAGCAAGTTTTACCTTGCAAGGAGGCTACAACCACCTTAGATGTCAAGCTACGATAACAACACCTTATAAACATTTCCACCTTTGAACTAATTTCAACAACACCTAATGATGGACCTCAACTTATCTCACTTCACCTTTGTTCACACTCAAACAACAAGCTCTCTATTCTACCATCAAAATTAAGATTAACAGGTCATCCCAATAATCCTCAACCTGATCTTCTCTTCAACACATTTTTAGGTAACTATATCCCTCCTTCGATCCATAAAACACACACAAGCCTCTCTCTAAAACTCTCCTTAGTCTCTCACATAAAGTATTGAACCCAACATCTTTGGTTCCACTATTTATAGAGCAATCTTGATAATCACTACCTTGGTCAGCCATTAGGCATGTATTAATCCTTAAGAGATCTATCTAATGAAGAAAAATCTCAATAAATTATTCATAGGTTATCCATAGCACCTATGGGTCACTCTTAAGGAACTATACCTTTTAATAAGGCCCTTGTAGCCATTATAGGTCTCATGTGAACTTATTCACTCCTTTAACTCTCCCTCGATAAAAATGAAGACACAAGACCAATTTCAAATTATGTACACCCTAAATTGGTCAATAGACCACACATGTCATGTCTTTTCATAGTCCTTTCACAAGAGAATATGAATGGAGAATATGAGCTTTTATTCACATCTAGCCATGTCCCTTTGTCTAACTTGTCTTGGTCTTACTTTACCCTATACACCTCTTTGCTTATCCCTAGTCATCCATAGATTTTAGGACTTAACCCTTACAGACCCAAGTAGTTATTTTAGGCCCAAACCCATCCCCATAGGTCCCACACCCCTTGGATAATAACACCCAAATAGGACTACAACATTGAAACCCAGGGTGCCCATTTTTTGGTGTTATTATTCAAGTGCAAATTTGATTCCAATGGTCAATTTCTCCCACAAGATGAGTCTTACCCCTTTTCTTTGCTTCATTCCTAAGTTTTCTAATGTCAGAAAAATGTGAATAAAACTCCAAAATTTGAAATAACAAGTCTCCTATATAAAGGACTTCATAAGTTATTTATATCTAACACTTACTATTTTGGTACATTAGACATAATAAAATTTAATTTATAGTATAGCTCACCTTCTTTGCATAACACATAAACATGCATGCTTGATCAAGGAAGGTCTTAGGCAAAATTCATTTTTACATCTATCATGCATGTTGATTATGCATGTTCCCTAAGCGAGAACTACATCAGATCTAAGACCCTAGCTTGAGGGTTAATGTAGGCAATAATTAGAATAGTATGGGTTCTTGATTGTGCAATCATTCTTCCCCTAACCCAATTTTCCCCCCTTTTTCTTTTGATATATTTATTTTTTCCATGGGTGTAGATGTATATAGGTATTAAAGATTTAAATAGACATATAGTGAGCTCCAATGACTCCAAAAGCCTAAAATTTGCCATACAAGGTCAAATTGAGTAGACTAACAGAACCCAAAAAGCTTTTAGCGTCAAGACAACAATTCCAAGAAAATACAATAGCACCAAACACTAGGGTATCCTATTTGTGGCACTCTTGTTTGATTAGAAAATGAAAGATAGATTCAGGTTCTAGATAGTGTCTCAGTCATGTGTGCGAGTTCTTAGACCTTGGTTCATCCAAATCACCCTATTTTTTTAGATAAGTGTATTTCTCCCTTAGACAACTAATTTGATCAAATTGATATAAACATTTATTTTACTATATTTAATTAGGATTCTTTCCATATTCTAGACCCTTATTATTTAAGATCTAAACACTAGATTTTCCTAAAACAATAAAATATTTGGTGAACTTGAATTACTTTAAACAAACCTAAAACCCTAGATACACTAAGGGTTTTTCCTTCATATCTTTTGAAAAAAATTAATTTTCAAAGTTTTGAGTTATTTATTTATTTTTGTACATTTATCCTATTCAAAATTATTTTTAGAATTTAAAATTATTGCATAATTTTCAAAAATTCTAAAACCCTAGATTTCAAAACTAGGTCATCAAACACCAAGCCTTTCCTCCTTGAAAATTTTATAATACTATTTTAGAATTTTTAAAAATTAATTACCTTGTCAAAAATTATTTCAAAATTAGTAGTTTTTGTGCAAAAAATTAATTTCAAAAATTCTAATTTTTGTATAATTTTTTGTGCATTTATCTTATTTCAAATAATTTTTAGAATTTAAAATAATTACATAATTTTTAAAAATTATATAACCCTAGCTAAAAACCTTATATTTCCAAACTAGGTCCTCAAATTTCCCCCTTACAATTTTTAGAAAAATAATTTGAATTTATCACAAATTATTTGGGTTATCTAAAGTAATTTTCAAAATTCAATGCTAATAGTTCTCTGTGCATTTATTTACTTCATATTACTTTTCAAAATTCTTTTTGATGGTAAAATGGCCACAAAGGCAATTCCTCCTCATCCCATAGATCAATTTCTAAAATTTTCTTACAATTATGACAATGATTGGACAAATTTGTAAAATTGCACATTAGTTAAAACTATAGAAAATGATTTCATTCATAGTGAAGATAATAACTATCATTTTAATGAAGGATATGATGACATATGTAATGATGAGGGTGAATCATAAATAGATGAATCTTTGTCTCTTAAACCCATCTCTTTTATTCATTCTTCTAATGAAAATAATTTTGATAAATGGGAAAGATACTTCTCACCTCATTCTCCTCGGCACAATTCACAAATTATTCATGAAATTCCAAGTAAACCTCTTATTGGAGATGATTTTCTTCCATGTGAACCTAATCTCTCTCTACCTTTTGCTACTACTATGTTCAAAATACAACAATATAAATGCAATAGAATCAAATTAGCAAATCATAGTTCAAATGATGCATTATGTGTTCCTAATTCTACTCTTTCAAAAGAATGTTTAAATGATAACTCATCTGCTCTTACTTATCATGTTGAAAATGAATAAAATGCATATACTCCATCCATGGACAACATTGATACACATGATATTCCAAATTCCAATGATAACTTATTGCATATTAGAAAAGAATTAAATCTTTCTCTTACACCTCTCCCTAAAAATGATGGAAGTGATAATGAATATGATAATTAACATGCAAGTGAATAGGAGAATGAAAGTGAATATCAAAATGATACTTCAAATTCTTCTATTTCAAATGAACAAAATGCAGATTGTGATAATGAATGGAATAATGATGACTACTATGCATATAGTGAAGAAGAAAATGCATCTCATGCATTTAACCCTTCTCTCACTCCTCTCAAATCTCATGCATGTCAAAATTTTGCTTCTAATTTTATTCATGATTATATGTCAAATGATGCACATGATAATATTAACATCACATCTTCTACTCAATTAAAATGTGATTCACCAACACATAAAGATACCAATGAATCTCCCATGCCATCCCCTACTACAGTAGAACCCAGTTCTCACTCTTCACCTGATGAGAAAGGTAGATCATATCCCTCTAGTAAGGTCCAAGTTACCATTATTACAAATGTTCAAGTGAATACACCCCCTCTATATGATCCACTTGCTAAATGTAACATTCCCATGGTAAAAATTAACAATCAAATTCAATTATTAAATAAACCACTTCAAGATACTAATGTACCATCCCAGGAGATCATCTCTTTGATGCATGTAATTGGTGAACTACAACACCAAGTACATATCCTTACCTTGAAAAAAAAATCTTATAAATTTTGGATTGATGTTAATGATCTACATGGTAACCCTATTCCAAAGACATTCATAAAAGCTTCATTACCTAAGCATTTCCAACCACCATCATTACCTCACTTTGATGGAACTAGAGAACCATTCGCACATCTTCAAGGCTTTTAAAAGGCTTTGCCAACTCATGCAAGCCCTTTGATTCTACTCAAGTTGTTTCAATAGACATTAATAGGGGAAGCATATAATTGGTTCTTTCATCTACTCCCTATCGATTCATTACACACATATGATGACTTAGAGGAGGCAGTTCTCAGGAACTACATCATAAACATGGGCCCTCATATTACATATGATAAACTTACCACAATACATCAAAATTATTTAGATCTAGTCATCAATTAAATCTTAAGATTTAAGAATTATATGTTAAATTTGATATACAAACCAATAGATCTAGAGATTCAACATATCTTCATCAAGGGCCTTCATCAACCTCTCACCGAGCATCTACTATATTAGACAGAGTCTTGTTTTAGACATTTGTGTTATATAATTCTAGCTTTGGAAAATAAATTAGGATTGATTGAGGCATATTCATTTGATTGGATCACTTTTGATTTCATAGCAACATCTTTAGATACAACTTCTAGCACTCATCATCCACCATATCCTAGACAAGATAGGAGACCACAAATAGAAAAGCAACTAGTTAAGAATAAAGACCCAATTTTTAGAGCACAACCTAGAATATGTACTATAGAGAACAATAGTAAATCACCACTATAGTTTGATTCAAAGTAGGATAGCCCATTTGTCATCTTATCAACACTACTAGATAAGAGGTTAATCATATTTCCTTTCATTCACCAATGAGATCCACATCTATTACATCGATAATCACATCAGCCTTTTTAAAACTATTATCATATCCATGGACATAAAGATAATGACTATTTTGGAGTCAAAGATTACATTACTAGATGTGTTGATAATGGTATCATAACATTCACATAAGGGGCACCAATATCTCCTCCATTATGGAACCCTAAACCTCATTCCTCCACCACTGAGTCATCCCAGAACATTCCTTTATAGGAATCATTAGTCACTTATCATGAGTGCAATGTAGGATTTAGGATATAATCTCACAAGAGATATCCTATTCCAACTATTTATAAGGTTTGGAAACTAGTACAACAAAAGTAGCCTACATATAGTATCATAGTCCATAGAATATATAGTGTAGTTCCATATACATATCCACCAGAGTCATAGGCATAACAGAAGAGTACCAATCATGATAAATATTCACTACAGTTAGAGTTTTAGGGTCTTATCTCATGTAGAAACAAACTATAATTAATATTAGATAAACCCCCATCACATGTTACAGTTCCATATCAATTTATTATTCAGTCATATGCATCATAGCAGAGGCCACAGGGTGTTATTTCATGTAGCAATCCACTATAATCATGAATAGATGAGCCTCCTCCATAGAATCTAGTTTCAGCTACATGACCAATCAGGTTAAATTTTTTATAATCTTCACACACAACAATAGTTAGCACATATTAGACAGTATCAAATATACAGCACATTCTTATATAGCATGAATAGTATGGGCACTTGTTCAGTTGGCTGACAGGGTTTAGATAGTGATATAACAAAAAATAATACAATGTATAGTCATATTGGTTTTAGTTCATAAGCTTCACTTACTAGGGCAATGATGGAGCCAAAGTTATAGCTACCCTTTGTATTCTTGAGCCACTCTTAGGAAGGTAATACACACACAAGGATATTTTACTATCCCCTCCTACTAACAACTAACATTCCTGACTCTAGATAGCCATCCCTAGCCAGAACCAGACTATCAAAGTATAGATATTATTAAATCAAACTAATCCAAACACTTTCCCACCCAAACCTAATCAAAAATATCCTAATCCTACTCAAATTTATCCAAATAATTTACCAATTACCACAACAAATAATTTTTTGCTTACATACGATTACAATTCAAAATCAATAAGCCTAACATCATAATTATCAAAACATCACATCCAAACATAACAAAACATAAAATCCCATATCCCAAGTACCATTTACCACTCACATACAAATTCAAAATCAATATTAGATCAACCATTTCTAAAATTAACCATTTATAATCAATATAACAACATATTCCATAATGTATAACATGAATACACATGAGTTCAAAATCAAACCAGCATCTATATATATCATGAAGTTTTCAAAACATATACATCATGTCAAGATACAATCAATCATGAATGGGCTCATGCCCTCACTCTTGGTCTCACTCTCTCCTCTAGTGCTCATCCCATAATCATGTCTATCACTCAATGACCTTGCACTTCCTTGAGCTCCTAAATGCCTTTTGCATCAACTATCCCACTCCAACAACTAACCATGCTCCTCACACAAGTCTATCTATCACCACTAAAGATCCATATATTCATCTATAATCTTCATTCTCACCATGCCACAATTAGGTGGAGGCATCCTATGCCTATCCAACTCAGCTCTAAGCCCATCCCTCTCTCCTACTACCCTAACATATGTAGCTATAGTTATAACAGACATATCAAACAAATAAGCATAAATGCTAATTGTAACTATCTTCCTCTTTATCAAACCCTCCTCCATAACATCATCACGAGCATGCCATGTAAGCTCACTAAGTGTCGACTCAATGATGGTCTCCAAGAACTCATCAGCTCCCTTAGCCAACCCAAGAGGTGCCTCATCCTGTGTACTTCCCACCCCACCTGCACACATAAGAAGTACAACACTACATTATATATATACTTTCAAATCCAAACTAAAGCACAAACATAGGTATAATTCAAATACAATCATTGATTACCTCTCATTATTTGGATTGACTTAAGCTCCTCATATGCAGGAACACCCACTCCATCCAAATGATATAATGGATCCCATCACTACCTAGCCCACCATGTAGTACATGCCTCAGTGCATCCCACATCATCTACATTAGGAATATCTATAGCTACATCTCATGCATCCAAAGGTAATGGTGATAACTCAACCTCAATTGTTCTAGCATGAGCCCTTACTCTTGTTGGTGCTTGTGAACTCCACCACACCCATTTGTAAGAGGAACATCTTGTCAAACTCTAAACTACCTAATCATGCACTCATATTGAAATCACTCATATACTCTAACCCAATGATCATGCAAACAATAATTAACCCTCATATACCATAGATTATATCCATCTTCAAGCCATCTAGGGAATCATATATAGGGCCTCCATATGATATCATAGGCCACCAATCTATCTAGCATCCTCCTATAATGTTCTATCCTAGGAGACCAGATAGCTAACTCACTCATCTATCACTCACCAAATGGTTATGGATATGCCTAACTCATGCTTGATAATCTAATGGGTCACACAACTACTATGTGCTCATATGCCTAGTAATGCAACAAAGTGGCTGCACCCACACCACCATTGAATGCCTCCTATGTAAATCTATCTAAGTGGGAAAGCATAGTCCTACCCAATGAGAACATATTACCATACATCTCAATGCTACAAACCATCATATGCATCTTATAATTAATATACACTCTACTACCATTCATTACAACAAAATAAGCCAACAATATAACTAACCACTTTCACAAGCATGGAACACTAAACTACAAAATCATTGACAATAGCGCATCACTATCACTACCTCAGTGATGTATTCCTAAGGGCACCCAACAAAGTATATAGATGTATAATCAATGGCAGCTATACCCATGTCATCCTATAAATTCACCCATCACCCACTAATTGGCAAATGTAAAATGTGATATACATCCTCTAGAGTAATAGTGATTTCTATAATAGGAAGCTAGAATATACATGTATCAGTATTCCACCTCTCATATAAGGTGATAATCATGTACCTATCCCATTGCACTATGCCTAGGTCACATACATGACCCAACCCAACCCTATCCATAACAACACACTCATCAATAGATAATGGTAGCATCCTTAGTGTCTCTATCACCTAACCTCTATGAAACTCTCACATCCACACCTCACCCTATAAAACATCAAAAAATAGACTATATATCAGACAACAATACTAGGAAAAAAATCCAAACAAAGCAAAATTAGGAATAACTCAAAAATTGTAAAAACTTTCCACAATGGACAACAACACTACAAAAGGACACTAGCACTAGATTACAACATTGAAACTTGGACAAAAACACTGCATCCTAGACAATAGTGTTGACTCTAGGATAAGAGCACTGGAACTAGTCAAAATTTTCCTATATTACTTAAAATAACTCAAAAATATCCAAAACAAGATTCTAAATAGCTAAAATTAAAATGTATAGCTTACTCACCAAGCTAATCTCTCCATTGACCTCAATCTAGGCTGTCAATTGCTCAAAATGAGTCATGGAAGGTGCCCATCTCCTACGCATTTTGAACCCTGAAGCTCTAATATGTCAAACTAGTCTCTACACAAATGAACCCAAAGTCAATTACAATTCCTATATCAACCAACTCTTCTATTCAAAATTAAAACACTATTTTTCTCACAACTTGAGCCTCATAGCCCTATTTTACAAATTTTTTGATGCAATAGAATTATGACAATGACACCTTCAACATCACACAACCTTGGCTCTTTTACTATGTCATTTGCCTACTATGTCATTCACACATCCATATACCTCTATTGTACCCTGATAATACAAATTGGTACCTACTAATAAAAATATTCATTTAAAATATTCAAGCAACCTTTCCTATTCAATCAATCAACCTTTCACTCCATTTAATCTATCACTAACTCATTTGCCTACCATGGCATGAACATTTCTATATCTCTACTATACCTAGATACAAGATTTGATCTTAATCAATCAAAGATACCATTCACTCTCATTAATTCAAATCTCACCAATTAAATAATAGACTTTCAATCTATTCAATACATACCAGCCAAGTTCTTATACATTCCACCACTAGTCATCACTTTTAGCTCAACCTCTTCTATCATAAATTTAATCCCTCTCCCTAAAAATGGGTATCATTCCTACTATTCCTACTCTTACACTTATCCAACACACCTATCCAGTCTCATAGATGGATACACCATGGTTCTTACACCTATTGTAGTCATCATCAAAACATACAGTGATTCAAACTATAAGTGTCACTTAGCATTACTTAGCTCAAATTGGCCAAGATTATACAGTGGTTTAGACTATATGGGTCACTTAACATCACTCAATTTAGTTTGGTCAAGATTATAGTAATTCAAGTTACATTGGGTTACTCAGTGTTACTCAGGACATTTAGAGGGATACACCTTTGGCTTACAGATATATAAAATATCTAGATACCAAATTGAGGGGCATGTACATTACTACATCTCTCACACATATAACTTCATACAACATGACACAATTACAAGGCAAGACAGTAAATCATAGGCATAGTGCAAATCACATTATTTTAATCTCTAGCTTTGCACATAGAACATGACATGATAGATCATATCACATGTGGTTATACAAATTTCTAGATTATCTAGATGCATCACTCACATACCAGATTTGGGGGCATGGTATATATGTACATGTCCTTCATCATCTAGGATTATACAAATTGGGATGGAAAGACATGTCATTTTCTTATTACACATTTACCATACTTTTTAAATTACACGTAGGCATTATTTAGGTTATCACTAGGTTAAACTATATGGTCATCTACAGAGATTGGTCCATTGTATTACTCAGACCTAGACCTAGAAGTTTGTTTAGGGCATAGGGTAGACATTGGTTTTGGACCTTTGAGCACTTCTCAAATCTAGTTCATATTATTCAAATTCAGTATAGGGGGCATCTATTATAGGGATTCCTTCTTTATATAGGCATTATTTATATTCAGTATAGGGGGCATCTATTATAAGGATTCCTTCTTTTTCCAAGCACTATTTTAGTTCTTCATCCACTTTCCTAGCCAAGAAGTTGGACCCTTTTTTGGCACACTTATCTTCACATAGGTAAGTTTAGGTACGTATATTTTTTTCTTTCTTTTACTCTAGTACTTCATTGTATTACATCACTAGATTAAAAGGGGTTCAAATGTATACACCCTAAATTATTCAAACGACCACACATATCATGTCTTTTCATAGTCCTTTCATAGGAGACTCCAACTAGAAATAGGATCTTTTATTCACATCTAGCCATGTGCCTTTGTCTGACTTGTCTTGGTCTTACTCTACCCTAGACACCTCTTTGCTTATCCCTAGTCATCCATAGCTTTTCAAACTTAACCCTTACAAACCTAGGTAGTTATTTTAGGCCTAGATTCATCCCCCTTAGGTCCCACACCTTATGGACAATAGCACCCAAATAGGACTACAACACTGAAACCCAAGGTGTCTAGTTTTTGATGTTGCTGTCTAAGTGAAAATTTGATTCCAATGATCAGTTTCTCCTACAAGATGAGTCTTACCCCTTTTCTTTGCTTCATTCCTAAGTTTTATAATATCATCCAAATGTGAATAAAACTTCCAAATTTAAAATAATGAGTCTCCTATAGAAAGAACTTCATAGGGCATTTTATATCTAGTACTTACTAGTTTGGCACATTAGACATAATAAAAATCAATCAATAGTATAGCTCAGCTTCTCTGCATCACACATAGACTTGTATGCTTGATCAAAGAAGGGCCTAGGTGAAATTCATTCTTTCATATATCATGAACATTTATTATACATGTTCCTTAAGGGAGAACTACATCAGATTTGAGACCCTAGCTTGAGGGTTAATGTAGGCAATAATTAGAACAACATGGGTTCTTGATTATGCAATCAGTCTTCCCCTAACCTAGTTTTTTCCCTTTTTTCTTTTGATTTATTTATTTTTTCTATGTGTGTAGATGAATAGAGGTACTAAAGATTGGAATAGACCTACAGTGAGCTCTGATGACTCCCAAGACCTTAAATTGGTACACAAGTTCATATTGAGTAGATGAATAGAACCCAGAAAGATTTTATCCTCAAGACAATATCTATAGGAAAGGACTATAGTTCTAGAAACTAGGGTGTCCTATTTTTGGTTCTCCTATCTAATCAAAAAATTAAAGATAGGTTTAGGTTCTAGATAGTGTCTAAGTCCTGTGTATGAGTTATCAAACCTTGAATCATTTGAGTCACCCTATTTTTTTAGATAAGTATTCTCCTTTAGGAAAACTAATTTGATCAAATTGATATAAACTTATATATTATTATATATAATCTAGATTATTTCCATATTCTAGACCCTTATTATTTAGGATCTAAACACTAGATTTTCCTAAAATAATAAAACACAAATACATGGGTCCATGAGCCTTATGTCCCCTTCAATATCCTTAAATAAACACAATCAACTTATCTCACCTCTATGTGTGCTCAAACAACTCAAATAGATACCTTATACATATAAACACCATTACCAAACATACAATCAACTTCTTAAGCATTTTTCATACTCAAGATAGATTAATCATACTTCCAAAATACACATAGAGCATCCTCATGGAGTCTAAAACATGATCCAATATCTAATTCATTGTGAGACATCAAAACACCATAAAAACAAGATCAAACATACTTCTTAAATCACTCACAAAAAATAGTCAAACATACATTCAACTTTAGAGCATCATAACTATGTCTTTATTCACTTTGAGATCTTTAAGTCCATATTTCTAGATGTGCCTTGAAGTCCTCTACCACTTTTCTTTTTAATACATGAGAAAATTCATCTTCTATCAAAAGATATGGTCTAAATATAGATCTCTAGTTTTTCTTATGTAAAATTCAAATATTTGAATAGCAACGATCACAATTAACCTTAAAACACAATGCTCAAATCTCATAGACTCTCATCTTAGAATCAATCTCACACCATCAATCTTGTTCAAGATTTAATGCATAGACTACCAAAATCAAACATTAAATCATAGTTACTTAGACCTCATCTTGTGTCCTCTAGAAATGTTGAATTAATACACTTCATTTATCTATGTGGATCAACAAGGTCAATAATGATCAATGCTTACCATTGATCAAACTGTATGAACACCCACTCACCATTGGATCATTATCATGTACCTTTGCTTAGACATTAAATGTTATGCACCTATCCTCATCTCTCTACCTCTTGACTCCTTAGAGTAATTGGGCACTATTGATCTTGCTTGAGCTTTAACACTTTCAAAAATTACTATGGGGACCCTATCAATATGCATGAGTAGCCATTTTTACACCTTAATAACTTCTTCTACGCTTTGATGTAGGATCTCAAATTTGGACCAAATGATCTCCTTCCATAGGATAATCCAACCATATGACATAATTTTCATGGAAATCTTATGTGTAAGAGACATAATTCCATTAAAGTTCCTTCTCATAAACCTCTATCATAGAGCCAACTATGTCTAAATCTACCTAATAAGCCAACTTTGAGAATCCATAACTTTTACCATGTTTTAACGCATGATCTCAAACTTAGCACAAATAATCTCTGATCAAAACTAAACAAACCCATATGATCAAATTATCTTGACACTTTCACACATGTAAGTTATAACACCATCAAAATTCTCACTTGGATCTCTCTGCCTTACTACAAAATTGGCTAAGTATGGGAAAACATAGTCAATCTACCTAGGAGCCCAACTTTGCATAAGCATATCTTTTCATGTGCTACATAGAATGATCTATAAATTAGTTAAGATAAACTAGGTCCAAAAATTAACAAACCAATATGATCATTTTATCTTAGACCCTCCATGCATGTTAATTATGACCTCATCAACATGCTTAATCAACTCTTTCTGGCCAATTTATAAATTTAGCTAAGGGAAAATAGTGAATTATGACTGAGAAGCCAAATTTGCACCCTCATAAATTTAACCATGTTGTTATGCATGACTTAATATATAGTGCATAACATCTAGGGAATAAAATCATCATAACCATATGACCAAATCCCCTTGACTCCTTCCCATGTGGCAATGGTGATGTCATCAATCTACCTAGTCATATTTTCTACCACTGGACCCAAAGTGTCTAGATGAAAACTATGATCAACCATATGGATTCCACTTATGCACACAAGCTTTCAAAGCATATATATCATCTTAGGGACCTCTTTCATATGATAAAAAAACCATACTCAACCCTAAACACCTTTGATCAGTCAAACTCTAAAGATCAACTAAGCCACCTATAAAGCACACTAGAACAAGCACATTACATACTTTGTCATTATCACATAGAAGCATAGTGCACATTTTTTCATTATCACATATACTTATCAAGGCTATTCATCCACTTAATATAACACCTACATTACACCACCATGTCATCATCATAACTCTCCAACATCGATTGATAAAACAATCTATATATTGCAATTGATATGTTTGGTTGCCATTATATCAATACTTGTTCGATAACGTAATAAGGCATGATGGCATCTTCTTCCATATTTTTATATTATTACAAGCATACATATAAATTTATTATAATCTCTTATGCAATTAATATTTTGATGCATGTTTAAAGAGACCTAGCTTAGTTTGTCTGTACTTAAGCTAATAGTTAGTTGTTATATGTATTTAGAAGGTTAGATATTATGCCTAATTATTATTAGGGACAATGTCCCATCAGTTTCAATTTCATGGTATTTTCATGACCATTAATAACTGAGAAGGTTAATATTAACCTTTTTAGTTGTGCATATGCATATATGTTATGCTAGTACCGCTTGTTGTAGCAAGTGAGGTTTGGGTCCTTTATGCATCTAATGTGTACTCTGATATGCAACTTCAAAAAAAAAATTGATTGTGTCATTTTCTTATAAATTTCATGTATATATAAAAAATATTTTCTTTAAAATCAAAATCTATGAAATAGTATTTTTCTATTAGTCAAAAATATGGTTGAAATGAGCATGAGGCTCTATTGCTTTTATTAATTTTATTTAAAAGAAGTATCTTGCATGTCATTATTTCCCAAGGAAATGAGTTTCTTGTTTATTTAAAATAATTATGTGGTAAATACCAACCACATAATAATTCATTTTGTTCTATGCATTACTTAAAATAAGTATCTTTCATGCCATTATTTCTCATAGGAAAAGTGTTCCTTGTTTGTTTAAAATAAATATGTGGTAAAGACCAACCACATAGTATAATTCATTTTGTTTTTTATGAATTATTTAAAATAATTATCTTACATGCCATTATTTATCAAATAAAATTAGTTTCTTGTTTGTTTAGGGTTTAAGGTGGTAAAACTAAAGACCAACCAATAATATATTAAAATCAGTAAAAAATTGTGACAAAAAATTAAGGTATATGTGTGTGTGTGTGTGTGTGTAGACACACACACACACACACATGTACTGTATGTATGTATGTATGTATATGTACATGTGTGTGTGTGTGTGTGTGTGTGTGTGTGTGTGTGTGTGTGTGTGTGTGTGTGTGTGTGTGTGTGTGTGTGTGTGCATGTATGTATATGTATATGTACATATAGATGTACATACATACATACATATATATATGTATATGTACATATACATATATATATATATATATATATGTATGTATATGTACATATACATACATACATATATATATATATGTGTGTGTGTACATATACATATACATACATATATATATATATATATATATATATATATATATATATATATATATATATATATATATATATATATATATATATATATTATGGTCTTTCTCTATGGACCTATAGTCAATTTATTATTTATACTATATATCCTAAATTTTTATCACAATTTTTTCTATACTCAGTTTAATATATAATTTTGTTGGTCTTTATCACAAACTTCTTTTAAACAAACAAGAAACTAACAAGTAACTGATTTTCTCTAATAAATAATGGCATGCAAGATACTTTTATGAAAATTGAGGATGACATAACTAAAAAATATAATTATTACATTAATTCCATTGTGTTTTCAATATGTCATCACTAATTCACTAAAAAAATGAGGCAAGATCTAAACCTCAATACCTGTAGATTTAATTTCACCTACACCACATTCAATGCTAGAAATAAAATAAACAATAGGTTTGAAAATTATTTATTATTATATTTTTTAGTTATTAAAACCATCAATAAGGAAGAACATGTGGCACCAAAGAAAATTCAAAATATTTTCATAGCTTTAAAATTACAAACTATATAATAAGGTCTGCCAAAATGTTTAAATTGTGAGTTGTGGTTTATACTCAATTTTACTAAGTAATGCACATGATCTTACCATATGTATTACATAAAAAGAGTCACAGAGCCTCATGACCATACTATATTTTATTTCTAAATGTTTAAGGTAATAATTATATTCTATTTGACATAGTTTTTTAATTAAAATAAAAAAATTGAAAGGCTAATATGGATGTGGTTAAGACATTTTATCAGACCTTATTATATAGTTTTTAATTTTAAAACTATGAAAATGTTTTGAATATTTTTTCAGTTATTTCATCCTTGGTTTTCATAGTTATCAAAGAGTATAAATAATAAACTGACTATTCCAAAGAATATTCAAAACATTTTCATAGGCTTAAAATTACAAATGATATAATAAGGTCTACTAAAATTTCTTAATTACGTCCATATTGGCCTTTCGTATATTTTTTCATTTTAATTTCAAAACCCTAAACCAAAATATAATTATTATCTTAAGTTGATTTTGTCCTAATTGGCCCTTATCACACACACACACACACATGAAAATTGAACATCAGGGCTTTCATGTATTTGATTATGGCCTATTTACCATTTTATTGAAAGTGGCATGAGGATTGTGAAACAATAATGCATGGTTTTTTTAGGCTGGTAGTTGTTATTTTAGTATGGTTTTAAAGAAGATGGAATGATTGATTTTTATGCACAATTATGCTTATATGAATATTATTTGCATTTTATTTCAAATTGAACAATTTTAATGCATTTTATTTTTATGATAATGAAAATTAGGAAGTATTTGAGTTCAGTTGTATAAAATACTTATTTTAGCATATTTTATTTGATGTCAAGATGGAATCCAAGTTCAAAAGATTCAGGTAGAGATGTTTGAGGTCATGATGATTATCAACATAGTGAGGCTACTCCTTTATGGGATAGGTCTCAAGGTGAATGATTCATTCATGGTCAAAATGATGCTAACACATTTTCTAGGCCATTTAATTGGGGAACCCATGTTTCCTTACATTTTGATGTTAACAAACCTACCTTTTGGAATGTTGTCAACTCTTTGCCTACTAAATCTTTGAATTTTCATAGAAATAGAGGATGTAGGGGATCACATTTAATGAATAGTCCTCATAAATGAGGCATTCCAAATGAGCCCCCTCAACATATGCATGCTTATGCTTCCATTCAACCTAATGAGAAAAATGTTCCATTACTCAAGCCACCTCAACACGAAAATGTTATTGAATTAACTAAAAAATTACATCCAAATGAAATTATTCCACTTAACACAAATATTTCACCACTTGAGCATGAAAAACCTGCTTCTTTTAATAGGAAACATGTTAGCAGACCTATAACACAACCTATGGAGGTCAGAATGTTAAAAAATTTAAGTTGGAGGTAGATGATTTTGAAGGGCCCTCAACATGCTTGATGGAACTTCCTACTACTTCCATGGACTATACTGAGTACTTGACTGATAAGGGTTCCCTTTTAGTAATTTGGTTTCTGATATAGACTCTGATTCAAACTTAAATTCTTGCATTGAAATTTCTATTGATACTTAGTATTAAATATTGTCTTGATATTTAAGTATGTTGATATTATTTTTGTAAGTTTTGATATATACATGGCATTATTTTATTTCCTATAGAAAAGTATGTTTCAATGCTTTACTCTTTACTAAATATTTAAGAAAACACACATGGATTTTAATGTTTTATAATATTTTTTTAAAGTTGTTTCTACATATTAATCATATTTTAGACTTACCAAAATCAATAAATAAATGTATGTAACATGATCAAGATTCAATATGATCTTTAGGGAGAGGTTGAAATCAATGTTTTTTTGGTCATCCTTTATGTCCCAAAATTATGGTTCTCGATGGCTCTTTTTGTGTAGTACATATGGTAAGATCATGTGTAGTACTTAGTATACAATGAGTATAGACCTCAATAAGTACTTTAAAAGTCTAATCTAAAATATAAAACGGATATCAAGAGATTGATATATAAGAAACTAATATGTAAGTATACATTGAGTGAATTGAGTCTTTTTATCTCTTCGTTTCTTTCATTTTATTATTTTCCCTATTTTCAGCTATAGAGATATAAAATGGATATCAATAAATTGATACAACACTTTGATAAAATTTAAAAATATATATTTCAATAGATTTTCTCTTCTATAGGCTTTACTCTATTGGATAGGTTAGATTATATTATTTTGTATATAATAACATATACATATATTTTATAATTGAGATATAAATTATAAAATAAGGTCTACCAAAAGCTCTTAACCATATCCATAATCAATAATGGCCTTTCAAATATTTTTTTATTTCAATTAACAAACCATGTCAACCAAAATATTATTATTACCTTAAACTAGCTATGGGGCCATAGGGAAAGATAACTATGAAAAGGATGGAAATCCAATATATTTAGAAAAATACTTTTTAGGGAGCTTGTCATTATATTTATTCATTTCAAGATAGACAACTATGCATGCAAACAACTGCTCTTAATCTTCTATTTGATTAAGAGAACATGTTTATAACAGTTGTAAACTTTATTATAGAGATGTATATCTATTCAAACATAAGTAAGTTGATTGAATACATATGTGATAGTATTTTTATTTTTCTAGTCATTGATGCAAGATATTGGCATCAATGAAGTTATGGTAGTTGAAAGATTAGGATGAGAGGTTGGAAACAAAAGTGCAGACAATTTCTAAGCTAATTTCCTTGTGATTTCAAGGTATGAATTTGTTTTTCTTTTGTTCTGAAGACTAAGAGCAATTATTTTCATGCACAGTCGTCTATCTTAAAATGAATAAATATAATTATAATGTCTAAACCATATCCATAATCAATAATGATAAGGTCTACCAAAATTTTCTTAACCATATCCATAATCAATAATGATCTTTCAAATATTTTTTTATTTCAATTAACAAACCATGCTAACCAAAATATAATTATTACCTTAAGATTATTATGTCCTAAGTCACAAGTGATCCTTAACACATTTATAAAACTAAGTAAAACAAACATGCTCTTCCTTATTTATGGATTTAGTGACTTACAAACTTAATAATAAATAATTTTCAAACCTAATATTTATTTTATTTCTAGTATTGAATATGGTGCAGGTGGAATTAAAGCTACGAGGATCAAGGTTTGGATTTTGCCCCATTTTTTTAGTGAATTGGCACATGTATATTGAGGGGATCCAAGTAAAAAATTAATGTTGGTCCAACACACCACCTATGGGATTAATTTAAGTTTCTTGAATACATATATGATGTTTTTCTCAAAATTTCTAGTCATTTATGCAAGCTATTGGAAAAAGTGAAGTTGTTGGTCCAATATATATATATTTAAATTTCATTACACTATAGATACATCAAATAAGTTTGTTATGAAATAATAAAATCAAACCATAATATACTTATGCACATATATAATAGAATTTAAAACTATTATAGACATATTTTCTTAATCAAATAGAACACAAAAATATACCTACTTGATATGAAATAACAAGCGAATGCCATAATATACTTATGCATATCTATAATAGAGTTTATAAATGTTATAAACACATTATCTTAATCAAATAGAAATAAAAATACACAAATCACATCTTAATCATTTATATACTCTAAAATTTCTTCAACAACCTTTCTCAAAACCCTGATAAATTAAATCTCAAAATTATCACAAAATCGGTTATCCTTCCTCGATCAACCTCAGATATCAAATGCCTAAATTTCAAATTTCAACATGCCAATTTTATTCATTTTATTCTTGATAATTATTATTTGCATTCTCTTCAAAAAAAATTGGACTCAGATCTAGTATTGCATAGCTATAGTGTGTTTAAAGAATTATTAGTTAATGCTATTTTTTCATATATTGACTATCAAATTACCAAAGCTCTATCAAATGGAAAATTGAGGATATTATATATAGATTTATAGAGCCTCAAGGAAGTCTCCAATTTTTTTCAAGCTTGTTTCTTAACTTTGACTTCAAAAATGATAATGTGCTAAAAATTATCTCATCTTCCACTACACCTAGAATCATTGTTTGGCATAAATTAACAATATTAAAATATTCTAAGATACCATCACATAGTATTTCACTCAAAATTAAGGTAGTCTATAGTCTAGTGATCAAGACATATTCAAAATCATAGTCCAAAAATTATTGTGGAAAATCAAATAGATTACTCCCTTAGCTTTGTCAAATTTAAAATGCCTTTAGTTTGTTCACCATTCAATTCTACACTCTTGCAAAAGTGTTTAGCCAAGGTTTTGATTTTATTCTTATGAGATAATTTTTTTTCAATATTGAGGGTACATCACAATGATAGATTCTAGTAATTCATCCCAAGGAAAATGATATTCAATCTTTGAAGAGAAACATTTTAAAATTCACATCAAGGTGTAATTTATAGATAATACAACATCAAGGAATCAATTTCTTGTGATAGGAACTTATTTGAGTCTATTAGATCGACCAAATATGTCAAAAGTGAGAGTTGTGGTCTGTACTCAATATATACTAAGTAGTGCACATGATCTTACCATATGTACTACACAAAAAGATACCTGAAGCCTCATGATCATACTGTATTTTGTTTTTAAATGTTTAAGGTAATAATTATATTCTGGTTGGCATGGTTTATTAATTGAAATAAAAAAATATTTGAAACGCCAAAATGGATGTGATTAAGACATTTTGGCTTATTATATACTTTATAATTTTAGAACTATGAAAGTGTTTCGAATATTTTTTTCAATTATGTAATCCTCACTTTTTCATAGTTGTCTTGTCTTATGACCCCATAGTTGGTTTATACTCTATAATCTTATTTTTTCTCACTATTTTTAATATAATCAATTTATTATATTATCTAGTTGGTCTTTACCACATACTTATTATAAACATACAATAAATTGATTGCTTCTAAGAAATAATGACATGCATGATACTTATTTTAAACAATGCACAAAGAACAAATTGAATAAGTGCAACAAAGCCTCATTATCATACTGTATTTTGTTTTTAAATATTTAAGGTAATAATTATATTCTAATTGGCATATTTTTTTAATTAAAAAATAAATAAAATTGAAAGGCCGTTATTGCTTATAAATATGGTTAAGAGATTTTGGTAGACCTTATCATTATTGATTATGGATATTGTTAAGACATTTGAAAGATAGTGTTTTGAGTAAATATATTTAAAGAAATGATTTTTAGGGAACTTAGCATTATTTTTATTCATTATATTTTTTCTATACTCAGTTTATTATATTATTGGTTTCTCTTTACCACATACTTATTTCAAACAAACAAGAAATTAATTTATTTTGAGAAATAATGACATGCAAGATACTTATTTTAAACAATGCACAAAGAACAAAATGAATAAATGTAACAGAGCCTCATGATCATGTTGTATTTTGTTTTTAAATGTTTGAAGTAATATTTATATTCTGATTGGCATAGCTTGTTAATTGAAATATTATGGATATGGTTAAGACATTTTGGTAGACCTTATCATTATTGATTATGGATATGGTTAAGACATTTGAAAGATAGTGTTTTAAGCAAATATCTTTAAACAAATAATTTTTATGGAACTTATAATTATATTTATTCATTATATTTTTATTATACTCAGTTTATTATATTATTGGTTGGTCTTCACCACATACTTATTCTTAAACAAATAAGAAATTGATTTCCTCTAAAAAATAATGACATACAAGATACTTATTTTAAACAATGCACAAAGAATAAAATGAAAAAATGTAATAGAGCCTCATGATCATGTTGTATTTTATTTTTGAATGTTGAAGGTAATAATTATATTCTAGTTGGTATGGTTTGTTAATTAAAATAAATAACTATTTGAAAGACTAATATGGATGTGGTTAAGATATTTTTCAGACCTTATTATATAGTTTATAATTTTAAAACTATGCAAATGTTTTGAATATTTTTTTTAGTTATGTCATCCTCACTTTTCATAGTTGTCTTGCCTTATGTCCCCATAGTTGGTTTATACTATGTACTTTGATTTTTTGTCATAATGTTTTCTAAACTTAGTTTATTATATTATCTGATTGGTCTTTTAAGAGACTTAAAAAGGTCTACACTCAATTTATACTTAGTCATATGGCCATCAAATTTAGCACTTACAAAGGAAAAATTTAATCTTTAAAAGGAATGACAAATTTAATATTTAAAAAGAAGGAACCATATTTAAGATTTTGACTTTAGACTTTTCATCCTCTAACCTCTTTTTCCATTGGTTTTTTTCCACTATTTCTTGATTTGAATATGACACTTAATTCACCAGCTATTTATAAGTTTTTTAAAATAACTAATAGAAACTACTAGTCAATTTATACTGGCATGGTAATTTTTCCAAATATTCACTAATGAAATTATACCTAAAATTTAAGATTCACCAGGATTTTATAGTAAAATTTTAGGGGTCCTTTCTTAAAATTATCTATGATGGTAGATTACATATCCATTATCTATGCACATGATTTTCATAGTATAAATGAGTCAGATGTAGGAAATATAAGTTATATATGACACATATACATATATATGTGGAGAATTAATTACACCTAAGAGATATTTTTCTACATTGGGGGTATGCCTACATGGGGGGCATCTTGGTACACTTTATAAGTTACATCTATATATAACCATTCTATCAATAATATTAAGATATCTATACTAAATACACATGGATTTATCTTAAATATATTCTTTAGGGTACTATATTTTATGAAAATTGTACTTTTCTATCATGTGATGATCACAAAGATTGATTATGTAGACAAACATTATTATTTATATGTATGTTTTATGCTAATTATTATTACATGGTGTAGACACTATTTTATGATTATATAACACCTCAGTCTTGTATACTTGGCAAAAAATAGACCTTGGTTGTTCCTCTTAGTTCTAGACCTTTCTTACTTCAAAAAGTATCACATCTACTCTATATTATGCCCTTTGGACTTTATCTTAGTCTAATTGGTCTTATGTTGATGATACAAACCTTATCTCCTTCCCAAAATATATAAAATGTACTTATCTTCCACCTCTACAAGTTGTGATCTTATAATTATTTCTTTGCTCCATGGATAGTAACATCTTAGCATCAACATTAGTGTCAAAACACGATGTAACTATCCAATGCCATAAAGTCATATAATTTTCAAATGAAACATATCCTAATGGTTATCCTAAGTGATCTAATGTGAGTTATTACTCCAAAGGGATTTGATATAAATACAATATCAACCCTCATTCATTCCTCACAAAGAAACATAGGAACATTACCAAGTATTATTGCCATAGAGCCTTTAAAGAGCATTCAATTGAACCTAAATTCCCTATTTTCATACCATTAATAGGTGAAAAATATATAAAAGTATAAATTACTAAAGGAGCATCCCAATAAATTAAATTACCAAGTTAAAATCTAGGTCATTATTGTACTTACTTTCAACATATTACAGATTCATACATAAGCCAACACATAGGGGAGAACTACATGAGTCTAAGTCCCTCATATATAGTATTGGCTATGTAGGCAATACCCATTGATAGTAGGGTTTTTAGGGATAGATCGACATCATGTACATACTAACCCATTTTTCCTCAAGGTCACTATGAAGATAGAAAACTAGGTTTTTATTATTTTAAAAGGAGCAATAGTCCATGACCCAGATCTAAATGCAACAGAGTGAAGGAAAATACAAACCCAAAAGAATCTAGGTAGTCACATCCCTTTCCAATAGGTATTTTATATATAACACTGGCATCAAACTTATAAATTAGTGTCAACACAACCATCCAAGGATGAAATTAGTGTCTAGATCTCCAGAAGTGGTAGATCTAAAATTTGATGACTATTCTAAAACTATCTTCCGACCTAATTCTTCCCTATTTCAAATCCAACACTATATCAAAATAAAAATAAACTAACTATATTAATTCCTTATCATTTCCATACATATCTTAGTTTTACTTTCCATATTTATACTTAGTTTTATGAATTTAACATATGTCTATATCTAGTTGTAGTATCTAATTTGCTTGCTATAGATCTGACTATCACCCTTGTTCCATTTCATTTATATATACCTATTTAATAAAATATATAGATAAAAATGATATCCCATAGATAATTTTATGGTTAAACATTTGGTAAACTCGACCTCTATTTATTGAACCAAAACCCTAGTTTACATATTATAGTTTTTTCCTTCTTCAAAATTTCATTTCATATTTATTTATTTCATTTTATGATGTGATTTATATATTACTTATATTGGAGTAACTTATTAATGCTTATTTACATTTTTTGTTTGGCCCTAGTTTTTGTGTCCTTCACTTTTGTCTTACCTTATGGAATCACTAGCAGAATTCCATGCATGGAAGCTCCATTTTGATCATTTATTCAATCCACCTCTTGAGAAATGTATTTATTATGAATATATCATATAATATAAAAATAATATAAATCCTTTTTTTCTTAAAAATATGATAATGAAAAATCCAATGATGTAAATATGAGTATAAATGAGAAAATTAGTTATCATAATGTTTATACTCTTGGTTATTAATGTGATGAAATGCCTCTTGGTTATGAAACTTTTTATATTACACTATTTTATGATAATGAATATCAAACCAATATGCAAAATGATACCATTCTTAACATTTAAAATAAAAATATTACATCCATATCCTATTTAGTTATTTCAAAAATTAAATGTGATTCTCCCCTTTCAAATGTTGAAAATGTCAAAGAAGTTGAATGTTCCTCCTTTATCTATCATAATGAAAATATTGAAGAAATAAAGTGTGTTACTTATTTTCCAAGTAATATTAATGTTGAAAATTATTCTCCCTATTTGGATTATATAATTTCAAATATCCAAATTTATCCTTCCCCTCTAGTTATTGATGAGTAAATGTATAGTCTATGTCTCTCATTGTCTTGTATAAGGAAAAAAATGAGATTTCATATGAAAATCATAAGGGAGTACTTATAAAACATGCATTGTTTAGTAACACAAATAACATATAAAATATATTTCATTTATAATTTGTAAATAAAAATTCATATAAGACAAATAAAATCAAAATTATCATTGCATTCTTCCCTCTCATGAGGTTTCTAATGAAATATAAAATGTTTCTTTTCTTCCCTCCTTTCCAATTTATGATAAAAAAGACCATATGATTACAAATGCTATTCTTTCCTCTACTCCTATTCAATGTTAAGATATTATAAATATCATAACACCTTGTAATGAAAATAATACCAACCTTCATGTTATCCAACATGATATACTCACCTCTTTAACCATGGATACCCCTTTACAAAATGAGAAAAAAATGTGTTGATCCTCTTAACCCTAATAAGGGTGATAGCTCTCATCCCCCTAGCCAGGTCTCGACTATCACTTATCCAAGGAGTAAGGTGGCCTACCCTATAATTTCAAATGAAGGTAATTAATATGAAATACCTAGGGTTTGTGATTTTGAATCCCTAAAATATAAAATCACCGATATGATAAGGTTAATAAAAGAGTTACAAAATAAAATTGCATGTGTACAAAATCCAACACATGCTAGTGTTAATCATGTGTTTGCATCCTCATCTACCAATGTTGTGCCCAAAAAGGTTTCATATCCAAATGAAAATAAAAAATATACCACATCTAAAATAAGTGATTTAAAAAGTGACCAAAAAGATAATAAGAGTCCAAGTGAAATCCTTAGAGATATGCTTTTAAACAAGGTGGTTACATTACCTCCTCCACATCCTATAAGGAAATCTAAGTACTATTTTTCATATCATAGAATACATGGGCATCATAAAAATTGTTATTTTATATTAAAGAACCAAATTCAAAATCCCAAAGATAGTGGTGATCTTATCATTGATACATCAACCAAGAAAACTACTCAAAATATGAGTACTTTTTCCAAACCACAAGTAAAAAAACAAAAAATGTGGGTACTAAAGAAAAATTTAGAGAAAAAAATAGTTAAAACTAATTTAGAGCTAGAAAAGGTTTAAAATGAAAATTCAGATAAAGAAAAGGATAAAAATCTACCTCTCAATAATGATACTTAGATTTTTAAATAATATAATTTTGGAATGAAATATTTACAAAAAATTGGTTATCATGGTCAAGGATTGGGAAAACATTCCCAAGTCACTACTCATCCTATTTCAACATATGATCAAAATAATCATCAAAGATTGGGTTATATTGGCAATCCTAATGAAAATAATTTGGCCAAAGAAAAAAAACAACAAGATACAAATGATAAAAAGTCAAAAAATAAAGAACAAATAGAAAAGGCACCATTACAAAAAGACAAATGAGCACATCAAGTGTTCAAAATGGGATTCAAAAAAAAAAAAAAAAGGGGGGGTCACAAAAAGGGAGACACTTGAAAAATGTAAAATTGTAAATGTGGTTACAAAGGGGTAAAATACAATCCCTCCCTCATATAAAAATTCTTTTATTCTCACTACTCATATAGATGGTACACAATCTATAGATGAACAATTTAGTAAACCATGTTTTGATCCACTTGATAACTTACCACATGATCATTACAGTAGAGCTTTCTTGTTTCCAGCTAGTTTTCATTATATATAGTGATTACCTAAATTATTAATATATCAATTTAAAAGATACATATTAAGGTTTTTAAGTTTCAAACATATCCAAAAAAATAAAAAACAATCAAAAATCCAAAAATATTTTCAGCACTTGCATGTTGTATTGGCCCCTTGGCATTTATGTGCTAGTTCTATATTGATGGATGGCATATTCAATTGCTTATGCATACGCATGTATGTGTCACACTTCACTATGAGTGTGATACAAGCATAAATAGATACATGATCTATTCTTATTTTATATATTGATCTTTCCCTCTACTCATGTCATGTAAACATTGTGGGCATCCACTTATTTGATCTTGATACACATAGGTTATATGGTTCAATGATCACATTTCATTATCATGTTTGAGATTAGATATATACTTACACATTATTTTATACATGACTATATCTTACATAAGGTACTTGATATGTTATACACTTAACAATTTTCCTAAAACATTTGATCCATGTGCTATTATGGCATGTTTATGATGGTTGATTATACTTTACTCTATACACTTATCTAGGCGTCTTACCTTGCTATTGTCTTGATTTTTTTATAATTTAAATATTCCATTCTTCCTTTATGAACATTTTACTAAGTCATTTCCCTTTGATTCTACATCATTTGAGCATACTCCTTATTTTTAGTCTCCTTAAACCACTACCTTTTGAATTGATTTTGAGTGTTCTTGTGTGTGTGATTATTTGATTGTTGAGCTTGTACTATTACTATCTAGATATTTCCATGATCATTATCATGAATCTCAAGCCTACATCTGATCATGTTGGTTCTATGTGCTTTAATGCTATATCTACCTAGAGATTCTCATTTTATATTCTACATGGTTACACTCATAGATTATATAGTTGTCTTATCCTTTTGAAGAGAGGTAACTACCAGTTCTTATATTTACATCGCATAGAGGCATGTTATACATACTTCACATAATTTTTAGATTTAGTAGGGGAATTATTTGGAATCATGTTATCCACACTCATTTGGTATATGTTACTTATATCAATTTTTTAGATTTAGTTGGGGCATGTCATATGGACATGGCTTTCACACATTCAAAATTCTTAGATTATGTAGAGACATGTCTTGAAATCATGTTCTCCACACCTATTCAATATTTAATATCTCCAAATTACATTATAATAATTTTTTAGAAACATGTTCTTGACATTGGTACTTATATCATTTTTTAGATTTATCCATATATAGTGGGGGCATGCTTTAGAGTCTTGTCTTACACACTCACATAGATTTATGAATTGGCCAAAGTACATAGTTTTATGATTTTTAGGTATAATTTTATACATTGGTACTATTGTTAAATAAATTTTCAGCATGAGACATATCTAAGGTGCATATGCTATGTAATTTATGCCTAATATTGAAAAATACAAATCAGCTTTAGATTACAAAACTCTTTAATGAAATGTTATCACATCATAATTGTTTTTGTACTGATATCCCACAAACTTTTATAGACTTTATTAAGCTAATGTACTATATTAGTTGGCTTAATTTTTGGTTTGTTTTATGTGATTAAATAAATTAATCTTTCAAAAAAAATTAAGTTGGACTTAATTATATCATCTAGCCTCACTAGGTTTTAAGTATAATTGGATTTCACGGTTGAGTTAATCTCAACTACTATGTGGAAACTCACTTTTTCTCAAAATTTGGGGGCATGTGACTTCTAATCTCTCTCTCTCTCTATCTATCTCCTTGGATATATGCACTTTCAATATTTATCTATATTTTTAATAATCTTAGTATCAAATATTTAAAAGGATACATATTTTTTAAATCAACTTATCAATAAGAAAGGTGGTTATGTCAAAACATAGGTGTATAATAAATCTTGATCATTAAATTTTAATCTATTTCAATTAATTTCAATCCTATATTAAATACATTAATTATATACTGTAACATGCTCTTGGTTACAAGTCAATCATATGTAAAGCACTCAAGTTGGGCACACACACAGATAAGATGTGTTCTACACATTTAGGTACAAATTCCTTTCCTTTAAATTAGAAATTTTATTACTATATTAAAGTGGGGAATGTAGACACTATTTTATGATTATATAACACCCCAATTTTGTACACTTGGAAAAACTTAAACCTTGGCCATTCCTCTTAACTCTAGACCTTTCCCACTTCTAAAAGTATCACATTTGCTCTATCTTATGTCCCTAGCCTATCTCTTAATTTGACTAGTATGATTTTGATGAAATAGGCCTTATGTATTTCCTAAAATCCTTAAAATGTATTTATCTTCCACTCATGAAAGAATTGGGCATATACCTATTTCCTTATTCCCTAGACACTAATATCTAGGATAAACACTAGCATTGATGTTAATGACCTGACCCAATGTAAGTGTCTAGTTCCCTAAAGTCATCCAATTTTAAAATGAAATGTCTCCTGATGGTCAATATAAGTAATTTAATGTTATTTATTACTCCAAAGGGATTTGATATAAATATAATATCAATCCTCATTCATTCGTCACCTAACAACATGGTAACAATACCAAGTATTCTTAAAAAAGAACATTAAATTGAACAAATATTCCCTATTTACATACCAATCATAGGTCTAACACACATACACATCTGAATTTCTAAAAGATCATCCCAAGATCCTAATTTTCCAAGTTATAATATAGGTCATTATTGTACTAACTTTATACATATTGCATGATTCACAAACAAGCCAACACATAAGGGAGAACTACATGAGTTTGAGGATCTCTTCTAGAGTATTGGATACATAGGTAGTACCCATTAGTAGTGGGGTCTATGGGTTCATCTCGACACTGTGTGCCCACTAACCCATTTTTCTATAAGGTCACCATGAAGTGGAGAATTAGGGTTTTGCCATTTCAAAAGGAGTGATAGTCCATGACCCATTTATGAATAAACTAGAGAAAAGGTGAAGACAAACCCAAAATAATCTAGGTGGAAACACCCATTTATAGTAGGTATTCCATACATGATACTTGTGTCAAACCTAGATAATAGCATCGACATAACCATCCAAAGATAGTGTTAATGTCCATAGCTCTAAAAGCATCAGATTCATAATCTAATGACTATTATAGAACTATTTTATAACTTTATTCCTAACTATTTTAGATCCAATAATATGTTAGCATTAGATTCAACTAAGTATATTACGTCCTTGTCATTTTCATACATAGCTTAATTGTACTTTCCATATTTAAACTATCTCAATTTTATGAATTTAGCATATGCTTATATTTGAGTTTAGCATCTAATTGGCTTACTATAGATATGATTATCACCCTTGTGTCATTTCATTTATATATACCCATTTAATAAAATTTAAAGATAACAATAATATTTTTTAGATCATTTTAGGGTTAAACACATGGGTGATCATTGGTTATGTATTAAATCATGTGATTATTTTTTTGTGTGATCATTGATTTTTATTTCATAGGGTTAAAAAATGGATTTTTAAGGGTATCAAAACCATTACATAACTAAAATAAATTCAATAAAATATTTATAAAAAAACAAACAAGAGACTATGGCCTAAGTGGATACCAAAAAAACAAGGCAAACTATATCCAAAAAGACACTAAACCTTTGTTAACATTCCACTAGACTTCAACAAAGAATCTAGGACCTAGCCTAGCAAAGAAACAAAATAAAAGTGACTAGTAGGAGGTTAAGGGTAACAATCATCAAATTATGAGTAATCCACCATGGCCATAAGCTTGGTGATGTCTTTCATCTTCTTGCTTCCTTATTTTTATAATGCCCCCCCAATTCTCTTACTTGGGCCTTAGTTGAGACTTCCACCTCACTCTTATTTCTAGAGTTCTCTTACTTTAAAAGTTATCCATAAATTTTCCCTCTTTCTTCTTGGTTGGATTAACCAAACCTTCAATATTATTTTCACATAACCTCTTCTTGGACCGGGTTATTTTTTCATCTTTATTTTCCCCTATGCTCAACTCTATATCAAAGTCCCATGTTTCCTCATATACCACATAGGCTATAACCTTAAAAATTTAAGAGTGCCAATTGAATCCTCGATACCTTAAATTACTCATTCATCTCATTGCACAAAGATGAAAATAACATTGTGTGATAATTTATGTGAGCTACATTGAATGGTATCTTGCATGTTTCTAGGAGTATATTTATTAATGTGGTTTACATCATGCATTAGTTGTGTTGAATATCCTTTAGTCCATGTCATGTCTATGTTATCCATGTTGTGTTTGCATCAAGTCAAATTAGTGTCATGTATTTATCTATTATGTGCATAATGATCATGACATTTTTTAATTATGTTTTTGTGTATATACATGTTTGTTAAACTTATGATGTTTTGACTTATATTACACATACTTAAATTATATGTGATCCCATAATCACTATCATTAATATTTTACATGGATTAGTATTGGGTGACTATATCCATAATGACTATTATTATGTTCTTAATTGTTATATCTACTTGACATGACAATTTTATGAACTGGGTCACATGTTTCATGTGTTGAGTTATCAAATATTTTTATGACATAAAATAATCATGTTAACACACATGTTTCGCATGCTTATATATTTTATGTATAATAATATGTGTATAACTCTTTTATTTTGAGATGAATGACTCAAAGAATTCATCCCTCACTTGAAAATGGAGTCATACTAGTGGGCTTGCCATAGACATTCATACCTTAATAAATAGGAAATTCATACTATGGGACATATTATGATTCATAATGAGAGAGATTGAGATTTATATTGGGATAGGTTGATATATTAACACATATGTGAGGTGTATTTTGATCATTTTATAGGACAATGACAAATAGGTGATAAATTATATGGCATAATAAGAAATATTACATGGATCATTAAAATAAATTATTAAGTAATAGGAATAAATTTGAGTAGGTTATCTAATTTATCATGTTACATATATTAATTTAAATAGATTTATTAGGTTATAGCGATCATATTGAGCACATTATCAGATTGGGGTAAAGTGACATACAAATTATAACATTATATATCACATTTAGGTACAAGCAGATTAGATTTTTTGGCATAGATGTTGTTCATGCTTGCACTTTTATATTATATAGGATGGGAATGATGGTACTATATAAACACTTTTAATCTAAATACATATCCATTGGTTGAATCTATTAGAGTAGGGGTTTATTATTTTCCCATATTTATTTATTATGGGATTTTTACACTTGGAGTTTTCTTGCTTTCATGGATAAACTTGCTTAGGTATACTTAGAGTTATAATTTGACTATATGAATAGGAATTAACTCCCTTGACCATTTATTCCAATTATGGGAGTTACTCTTCTATTCTTGTCCTTTTTATAGCTTTTTAGGGAGGAGTTACACATGTACCCCACTATATGTATATCTCTCATTTGAGATATTTTATAATGGAGTGTCAGATATTTTTTATAAATATTTTTTGCATTATCTCAAGCTTTTAATTTCATTCAAATTGTAGTTGTGTTGTGAACTTTCTTGACTTGTGATTTCATTGAACCTATGCATCCACTTGATCTAGAGATCTTGGTATTAACCCAAATATGGTATCAAAGCTCCATTATGGTATTTGAATGCTTGGTTTATTTATTTTTAGTTTTTAATCTTGAGTGTATTTTCAATTTATTATAATGGAAATAGTATGGGTTTGGGATCCTTCAGATGATAGGTGGACACATTAAGAGTTTATGAGTGATCCACATGCTTTTTATGCCTCTACTTCAGATCCATAGACCTTTTTGGAGGTATCAAGTATTATAGAGTGGGCTTCTATGATGTATGAGGATTATAACTCCTTAATTAGGAATCATACTTGATATTTGAAACTTATTCCTAAGGGAAGAAAAAATGGTTTCATGTAAATGGATATATCAGACCAAGTATGCAATAAATGGGTCCAATGACAAGTTTATAAAGCATGGTTGGTTGTAAAAATGTTTTCTCATGGGTTAATGCCAATTGAATACACTCAAAAAATTTCACCAATCACTAAAAATTAACTCTGTTAGACTCACAATTATTATTTCCAAAACCATTCATTAGGATGTTCATCAGATGGACATGAAGAGTGCAATTATTCATGGTGACCTTGAGGAGGAAGTTTACATGGATTATCCACCAAGATTTTTTGATGATTCTTCCTTTATGTGTAGACTTTAGAAATCCATTAATAACCTAAAACATGATCCTTAGCCCTTGTTATGACAAGATGGATTTATTCTCTCTCTGTAGGGTTCACTTAGTGTTATTTAGATCCAAATGTCTATCTCTTACAGTAGGATGACTCACTTTTGATTTTTGGTTCTATATGTTAAATGATATTTTTGACCACTGGGAGATATTACCAAGACATTGAAATAATGAAAGAGGTTCTTTAGGAAAAATTTTACATGACATACTTAGGGCTTGTTACATTACTCACTTGGGATCCATATTTCTCAATCTTACATAGGAATCATTTCTTACATAGCCTAATTATGCTCTTGATGTACTTACTTAGTTTCATATGCTTGATTGTAACCCAATTTTAACTCATTTATATATCTATATTCAAACATGAGTTATATTGTACTTCACCTTTGGTTGATGCTACCTTGTATCAAAAAATTGTTGGTAACCTTATTTACTTGACACATATCAGACTTGACATATCATATGTAGTGGGGATAGTCTCTATATTTATTTAAGAACCCCATAAATTATAGTAGAAAGAAAAATAAAAGGATATTGCACTACAATCAAGACACACATATATTTGGGATTAATTACACATCTAAAAATTACCATCGACTTGATTGGTTTATATTGACTTAGAATGGGATAGAGATATTCAAAATTGTAAGTCCACTTCAGGTTGCAATTTCTCCATTGGTTTAGGTTTGATTAGTTGGTCAATTAAGAAGCATAATAATATTACTTTATCTTATATTGAGGCAAAATATATAGGAGTTTTTCAATTATACCACTAAGGTTGTATATCTTTAGGAGATTATCATAGAGTTTGGTATCTAGTTTAGATGACCTAAAGTCATCTATAATGACAACTAGAGTACTAAGAATCTAGTCTAGCATGAGAAGATTAAAACACATAGATATTCACATTCACTTCATCTAAGAGATCACTCATGGGAAAAATAATTTATTTGATATATTTCTAGATGATGGAGTAGATAACATACATATTCAAAAAGACTTTCATGAGGAGAAAGTATCTTCACTTTTTGGGCTCTTCTTGAGGTTTGAGATACTATAACATCATTTTATGGGGGGATTATAACCCCTCTCTCTCTCTCTCTCTCTCTCTCTCTCTCTCTCTCTCTCTCTCTCTCTCTCTCTCTCTCTCTCTCTCTCTCTCTCATCTCTCTCTCTCCTCTCTCTCTCTCTCTCTCTCTCTCTCTCTCTCTCTCTCTCTCTCTCTCTCTCTCTCTGAACTAGCCATTATAAGGATGTTCCTCTTGAGTATGGTGAAGCCCCTACTCAATTTGAATACCATTTGATCAATAAGACTACTAGTTTTTACCTCTTCATAACTATTTTTAGTGTGTTTTACTTTAATTTTGGATCTTTATTAGTGAAGACTATGGATTCCTTAGCATGTTGTCTCATTCTTGCATCATATTTGTAGTTGGAAAAGCTTCTTCTTATAGGTCATGTGAAGTGTTCTAGGAGATTTATAGGTTTGGGTGAGTTAGTTTATCCATTAGTTCCCTCATATTACTCTTGTCTAGTCCTCTTATCTTTTCACATTCATCCATAACCTCACAATGTAACATTAATGTGAGAAGATGAAGATTGGAGAAGTGTATGTTTCAGTTTGTCTCTTGATTTCTTGTATAACATGCTAATGGTTAGAAGTCATAATCTATTTTTGTGAATCACCTTAAGTTAGTTTTTTTATTTATCTCTCTCCCTTTTCACCCCCCTAAATTTAAGTGTAGTTATGATCCAAAGTGGTACATCAAGGAAACTAGCCCTATCTAGAGATTCACCTCATCCTTAGGTAACCCACAAGCCTAGAGGTGTTTCCATTTGTGACACTTGGATGAGGAGATATTTTCCATCTCTTTAAAGGGTGAAAATACAAGCGATAACACATTGACCATGATAATCAAATTTTTTGTATATATTTGTGACCAAAATCATACCATTTTTAAAAGTTTAGCCTCATTTTGGATAGGTAAATTTGCATCTTTTTCTTTCTTTACCTATGCTTGTTTTACTATTTCTTGATTTGATTATGCTTTATTAAATTTTTTTTTGTTCTGACTTATTCTTTGGTAACCATTTTTGTACTATTTATAAATTTTAACCTTTTTGAGTTTATCAATGTGTTATTATTTGTTGTTTGGATGATGGTATCACTATTTTGAGTCATATGTATCAATTATCTTTTGTATTTTCATTTTCAATGCTAAGAATGAATTGGTGTGGTACCCATGCATTATATGATATGTACAATAATATCTAGATCTTATCACTGGGTGTAGATGGGGTAGGTTGATCTACTTAGTTTTAATCATTTTCCCTTAGTATCTAACTTGAACTCTTATTGGATCCTTGTAAGCTTTTCAAATCACTATTTTTAGATGTACTTTGTTGTGATTTATGATTTGGATATGAAAGAGTGTTAGGGCAAAAAATTTTATAGGTGTATATGCATATACATGGTTTATTCTAAAATATTCTAAAGACTCTGTACATGTAATGTGATTTTCTAACAATGTGATATGTTCACTTAATACCTCATTTTGATTTTATCAATCTGATATTAGCTTTCTCATATTGATAATGTGATCCCTTAGAGTCTCACAAGTGTAAACCCTAGTTGTTTATGATTGAACATATAGGCACACACCTTATAGGGAAGAGGTGTGAATAGTCTGAGTATGGGGATTAGGGACAATGGTATAGGCTTCTTAATATTGAGGAGTGATAGCATGGACCTAGTTGTTAGCTTATGTAATAGATCCTTTATGTATGTAAAGATTCAATTGCTAATTTAAATCCACATAAAACAAATATAACATGCTATGAAATATGACATATATTTCAACTAATATAAGGCATCATATATAAATGTGTTTATGTCTTTTCTGAGTTCATTTTAAATTAAAGGGAACAAGCATGCAAATGAAAGTATTAAACTTTGAAAAAAAAATTGGTACACTTCTTCTATCATTATTATCATGATTATATCAAATAAAATCATAGCATGCATTGATTTGAAATATAAATTCTATATATGTAAAACCTAAGGTTATTAGGCTTAGGGGTTGTGAAAAATTCAAAGTATGTTAGGTTCACCAAATTTTTTACCATTTTAGGACTTAATATATGTAAATATATTATGTTTGTTAAAGGGTTGAGTAGACTAAATCAATGAAATAATATGAAATAAATACAACTATTAATTTTTTACATAATTTACTAACTTTAAATTTTATAAAAATAGTAATAAATAGTGTAAATAAAAACATTGCTAGAAAACACCTGATATAGATGATTAGAGTGATTTAAACTAAAATGTAAGATAGTTTGAGTGTCATAAACTAAATCCATATGTCAAAACCTCTCGTGGATGGTAGTGACATAATTGGACAGTAGCACCATTATTCATAAAATGGTGGTAGTGTCCTTATATTGGTAGTAGTGTCCTTTATACAAGATTGCCTTGAACTTCTGGATGCACTTGTATTTGGATCTTTGGGGTTTATTCCTATATGCATGAGTTATGAAACCTTATATTATGCTTGTAATAACTTATTTTTTATAGAAACCCTAATACTCCATGTAACCAAGTCATGAGCTAAAAAGTGTGTTCATTACTAGGGTAGGTTGGACATCCTCAACACCCTATTGTGAAGATATTTTCCTACATATAAATACTCTGAGGAGGGATCAAGATCAATGTAGTTATCCCCACCTAATGTTGATGTAAGTGAAAGTTATGCTAGTATGGTAGTGGCCTTGAGTGCTTTAAATGTGCTTAAGACTAGAAATATGGAAAATCTAAGCTTATGGATGTTGTAGAGGTAGTATGTAGAATTAGGGAAGAATAGGGATTAATAACCTTAATTATGCTCATTTTTTTCATGTTTGAATGTGTATTTTGCATCTAATTTCCATCTAGTGGATATAGGGATAAAATTCATGTATTTATACTATTTTTTAATTATAAGAAGGATAAAATATGTTTAATCAAACCTTAGGAGGATTTAGTTTTGAAAATATATCCACTTGGAAAAATCTAGGGTAAAGGACATTAATGTCATTTTGGGGACACTAGTGCCATGTGGTACTAGTGTGTAGCTAGTAGAACACTAGATGAAAGGGCTAGGATCAGTAAATGAGGGTCTAGGACTACTTTGGATCTTATTAGGGATGTCTATGGCCCACATGAAGGTTGGATAAGTGTGATAATAGGCTCTAAGATAGGTCCAATGTTATGTTAGGGATAGGTAGTCTCAAGTAGCACTCTTAACACTCAAATACCACTTTTAGGGGATTACAACCTACATTTATGAATCTTGATTATGAAATACATTGCTATCATTACATGGTAAGGGTGAAGTGTGGGAGTAAGGTGTTTTAGGGCAGCCCAATTAATTACACAACATAGAGATCCCAAACAAAAAAGGCAAAGACAATTGTATATGTGGTCTAGTTCTAGAGCTCAAACATGAGGAATAAATTTATGACGGGTTGGACAGGGATATAATTAAACCCATATCTTACACCAAAGCAAAGTATAACAATAAATTTTAGTGCAAATTGGTTGATGGTTATTTGTCTAAGTTCATGACCATAATTTTTGGTTATGATGAGGAGGTGTCAAAGGATTCTTCTACGGGTTGGCACCACAAGAAAGTGTGAAGGAGGGGGATAGAGATAAAAAATTATTAATAATTATTCAAGGATGTGATTATAATGAGTTATGATGGCACCAAAGTGAATAATAATAAATGCAATATGTAAAGAGTCTTTAATAAATTCTTCAATTTTAATGTGGATGTCATCACTAACAAGAAAGGCTTTCTAAGGATAAACATGTCAAAGAATTGGCTAAACTTATGATTATAGATAATGAAATAGATAATTATTGAAGGTCAATTTCCTATCATATTTTCTCATCACTTTATGATTTTGAATCATTTTAAAGTAAACATAATTAGTCTACCTTTTTAAAATCTCTCAAATTAATGGTGACTAGTTTCAAAGCAAATCCTACTAGTGATCTCATCCACCAAGGTTTAATCTTCATCATGTCAAATATAAGGATTGATATATTATGGAAGGAAGTGTATTCAATGGATAGTGAGTTGGTGGAGGATTTAAATAATCCTCCATATTTTAATGATATTGTGGAGAAAATTCTTGAATCATCTAAAAAAACCCTAGAAATAAGGACCATTTTGAAAGTTCCTAGTTAGTGGAGATCATACTTCAGGCTAAATATAGAAAACACAAAGACCAAACTCCTAAGAGACCCAAAGATAAGAGTGTTAACAATATGGAGGAATAATTATCAATCTCATCTAAAGGAATTGAAGGACAAGATTTAGAGGAAAGACACCTCAATCTTTCACTTAACCTTTAATTTGAAACTGATGGAGTTGGAGGTTAAGTTAGAACACAAAGGAAGGATTATCATTAAACAAATGGAATAATGAAATGTTTTGAAGGGAGAGATATATAATTTTAGAAAGGATTGGGATACTAGTAAGAAAGTGGGGGTCAACCCTCAAATTAAAGGGAGAAAATCCAACTCTCCCAAGAAGGAAAAAGGAGTAATAAGGACACCTATTCCCACTACCCCTCCAAATATTTCCAATAAAATGGAAAGTGGAATAGGTAGTACAAAGGATAATATATATGGAATGCCTCAGTATAATTTTTTTAAACCCTTATCCAAATCCATAGGCAAAAATAATAATTAGTAGGACAAAGAGGAAGGTCTAAGCAGATAAACTTGTGGATAGACTATGAAAGACAAAAGTAAGGAAGATAAGGAGATTAATGTCCTCTGATTAACCTTAGTCCTTATTTGATTTTAGTTCTAGTTTTTTTTGGTATAAGTTTGGTGTAAGTTAATGGGAGTTTAGGGGGAATGTTACCAAAAATTTCTCTATCTTTGGCCATTCTAAAAGATTAGCTTCCATGTTATTATATGTTTGTTTGCTAACCCTATTATCTATTTGTTAAAATTGGTTACGAGATCTATTAAAAAAATATACTTTTTACCCGATAAAATAAAAGAGTGCCAAAATCCAAATAGATCCATTACATTATAGTGTAACATAATTAATACTAGATACACATAGGTGAAATCTACATTTGTTTTGAGCCCTTTTAAGAGTATTGGATGTTGGAAATATGATTGTCATTGATGTCAAAAGGGAGATTATTGGCATTATGGATGTCATTGATGTTTATAACTGAGTATGGTGATTTGAGGACTTGAAAATATCCTATCATAGGTCAAGGATGATTGGAGTGATTGTGTAATTCATTCAATTCTTCATATTGATTATCTAGACATTTTGGGTCTATGATAGAAAATCTGAGAAGCTAGTTTACTAACAACACCTTTGCCACATGTGATGAGTCTGGGGCAGTTGGTCATATGGTTTTGATCACATAAGTCCCTAGTTATTATGTGCCAAATTTTAATCCATGTGATGAATCACATTTAAAGATATGGGGATGAAAAATTGGCTACTAAGACAAAATTCACTAAGTTTATATAGTTAGCCGAATCTGCAAAAAGGTTCAAGCAAAGCCAAGTAAGAATGTTGATAATATCAAAATTTACACATAAGGAGGTGTTAATATAAAATGATCATATGGTTTTATTCATTTTTTTGCTTAGTTTATATGCACTGAATCTTAGGTCATACAATGTAGCATGACAAAAGAAATGGATGAGCAAAGTTGGGCTCCCAAATATTTTGACAATGTTTTCCCACAATCAATTTTGTAGATGGCAAGAAAAAGCTGAGTAGAAATTTTTATGATGTCATATCTTACACATATGAAGGTTTATATAATAAATGAATATATGGATGAAATTCCCTACATGAGAGGATCTTATGCACTAAATTATAGGTCATGAAATGAAGTGCATCAAAAGTTATGCAAGAACAAAGTTATCCTTCCAGAAATTTCTAAGCATAGTTACCTTTGTGGTAGAAGAATTTGAGTGAGTAGATTAATGGAATTATATCTCACATACAAAAAGGTTTCAAGAAAAAATGAGCATATGGTTTTCTTCATTATCATGCCTAGTTTATATGGTTCAAATTTTAGAATAGGAAAATGAGTGAAGCATAAAATATGAAGGTACAAAGTTATACTTCCAAGCATATTGAGATGGTCCCCATACTTAGCCAAATTTGCACAAGGTAAAGTTTGAGATTGTTAAAAGATCTAGTTAGTGTTTAATTATACATTGAAGATCCAATGATGCACAGAGAAGTTAATATATCAAAGGCACCTATGAGTGAATGTGCTAGTGATAAATATCACAATCATAGAGCTTGAATAATAAGTCTATGGTGTAGTTCAAAGTAAAATATTCAATGAGCAATGAAGGATGCCAAGTGTCTCAATAGTGGGAACTAACAATAATATGTAGAAGGCATGCATTAATTCCAAATGTCACATTCATGGGAAATTATTAGAGATAAAGTTTGAGCTTGTTAGAATATTGAATGGTGAGAAATTGATCATGCAACAAAGATCCAATAGAGTGAGTGGAATTAATGGGATAAATTTATCAATGTTTATCAACATAGAAGTGAGTTAATGACCAAGATAATTTGATGAGATTGATGGAGCATATTTGTTCCAAAGACTTAGGAAGATATGATATGAGATTCGGAGTTCAAGGTTTAACCATAGATAGAGATAAAGTTCATGAAAATTGAAAATCTAACATCATGTGGGAGCTTAGATCAAAAATATCAATAGACACATTTTAAAGTTGAATAGTTAAAGTCTAAAATTGTATAAAGATCAAATGGAACACATAAGCTTGTCAGAACTTGATCTAATGGATGCATTTTAAACTTGAACAATTTAAATGAAGACCATTAGATAATGGTTCCAAACTTAAAATCAATGATCGATATTTAAAGATATGATCATCCTAATGGTCAAGCACAAGAACATGAAGGAACATGTAGGTAAACCATAAATTATGATACACATAATGAGATTGATTGTAGTGATCAATCAAATTTATGTAATATGCCATGTGCATCAAAACTAGAACCCAATATATGTTATAAATAGTAATGTCACCAAGAATCATGGTGGTGGAACATGAGTTCAAGATGCAAGAAACTTGTAGTTAAAGAAAAGAACTAAATTCTAACAGGAACTAAGCATGATGTGTTAGCAAACTAGTGTGAACATGGATGAGATACGAACCCTAGATCAATTACTTATATATATGTCATCTAAGCTACATGCATAAGATGTTGGAGTTATTAAATTATGTCAAATAGAGAAATATAGAGACATAAAGATAATGGGGTAGAGAAGAGAGTGGAAGAGAAGAGAAAAGATATGAAGTGTATAGCATGAGAAGTTATAGATCAGACCTATAATAAAGAATAGATAATTAGATTCATTTATGAATCTACATTTTAATCTAGAGTTATAACTCCATAGTAGAATTTGATAGGTAGGTGCCATCAGATAAGCTGAGTTAGTACTCAGTTGGGGAATGTGTGACTCCTTATAGTAGGTGCTCTTAGATCATGGGATTAGTGTCTCCTTAGGGTTGGTGCCCTTAAATATTATAACCAATGAGGTTATTTATTATGAGGTTGGGTTAGAAGATTAGATTCCATCATGTATTCTCATGGTGTTTTTTCCCATATTGGGGTTCCCATGGTATATCTATTGTTGTATCTATTTGTGTGTTTATGATCTTTGCATATAGTTTCAGTCTATATTAAAAGGTTTTTAAAAGGACTAAGTTAATCAATAACTGATACATCCCCTCTCAATATATATTTATGTTCCAATAATTGGTATCATAGCCCTAGTTCCTTGAAATAAGCTTAATCATTTCAAGTAGATCTTGGATGGTGAACACAAATGGCTAGTCAAGAAGGCTCTTAATCAAACAAATCACATCTCTTTGATGAATCAAACTATGAATTTTGGAGCACAAAATTGGAAGCATATTTATCTTCATCCGGGTTTGATGTATGGATGTCTATTATAAATGGATATAAGCTCTTTCTAAAACTCCTACTAATTAGGCTACCAAAAAAGCATATGAGAGCAATGCCAAGGCTAAGAATGATATTTTATGTGGGTTGTCTAATTTAGAGTTTATCAAAGTGATGCATTATCAAAATGCAAATATATCTATAAAAATTGAAAATCATCTATGAAAGTAATGGCAAGGTAAAGAAAGCCAAGATAAAAATGTTCAAAGGTAAGTTTGAAAGCCTTAAAATGAATGAAGAAGAGAAAATTGTAAACTACCTCCTCAAGGTAGATGAAATAGTCAATGCAATCAAAGGCCTTGAAAAAGAGATGAAAGATCTAGTTATTGTTAAAAAGGTCCTAAGATCTCTACCATCAAAGTATGACTCAAAAATATTTTCAATAGAGGAAGCAAGAGATATGGATAAACTCATTGTTGATGAGTTGCATGGATCATTCACATGCTATGAGATGAGAATAGGAGAAACATTTACCTTCAAGAGAGAAGATGCATTCAAAGCATCCAAACTAGTGAAGGCAGAATCACCTACATATAAATATGAGGAGACTGATAAAGAAGAAGCCAACTTTATAAGAAGATTGAGAAGAGGGTCTATAAATTACAAAGGTAAGTTACCCTTCAAATTCTTTAACTATGATAAAGTAGGACATTTTGTTGCTAAATTCCCTTATAACAAGAAGGATAACTCTGAGCAAGAAGGGAATAATAAAAAGGTGAAACCTCACTATTCCAAGAAGAAGAACTTCTTCAAAAATAAGAAAGGCCTAAACATAAAATAAGATAGTGATTCAATGGATGACAGTGATAGTTCTAATGATGATCATGATTATGCTTTTGTGGTTGAGGAAAAGGAAGTCTTAGTTATGATGATAGGATCAACTTTTGTGGATCAAGAAGAAGTTGAAGACTTAGATTAATAATGATAAGGAGAATTGGATTTAGAATGTGAACTCATATGTGTTATAAAAGAAATAGACAATCTAAGAAAAGAGAACTCAAAATAGAAGAAGCTTGGACAAAAGGAGATTGAGAAAATGTCCAAAAATCTTGAAAATTTTGATCAAATGGTGGTTATCCTAAAGACACAAGTTGAAGAGGCTACAATAATATAAGATGCATTCATACTTGAAATACAATCTAAATCTAATGAGTTCATGAAGTTAGAAGTAGAGATAGTGGCTTTGAGAAAAGATCTTGAGAAAGCTAAAGATCAAATAGATAAAGGTCTGAAGCTGAAAGGAGGATAAGATATTATTGATGATTTGATTTTCTCTCAAAAACCTTCAAAAGAGAGATTTAGTCTTGGTGATGAAAAAGGAAAATTTTCCATATCTAGTACATTTGCTAACATATATGACAACTTTAAAGTAGAAAGAGAATCAAGAGCAAAGAAAGAGAAAGCTTGTAAGGACACAAAGATAAACACAAGAATTAATGATGTGAAGATAGCTAAAGCTAAAAAGAATCTTGAAGAAAAGAAGAAGACAAAGGTAGCTAATGCAGATGGATATAGAAAAGTGAGAGACTTGAAGAAGCCAAAGTTTAGAATATCTCCTCATACTGCACCAAGAAATATTAGGTATTCCTCATCTTTGTATGGTTATTGTTATACATGTAATTAGTTTGGTCATAAGGATATTGATTTTAGAGTTGTATATAAAAGGAGAATAAATTTTTTAAGCATAAATTTATTTTCTCCCTTATTATATTCAAATGTAATATGTAATAATTACAATATGTTTGGTCACATAGCTAAACAATGTAGAACAAACTTTGTAAGACTAGAAACATAAATTAAGAAGAAAGGCATGCCTCCCAGTGTGAACAAAGGTTTACAAGTCTCTAAAAATGAGAAAAAGAAGCCAAATAAGAGACCCAAGAATGTGTGGAAAGTGAAAGATCAATCTATGATTGCTTAAACTACACTCCATGCCAAGGAAAAACATTTGTGGATAATAGATAGTGGTTGCTCAAAACATATGATTGGTAATAAGATAAAATTCATAAAATTGAGTAAATATAAGGAAAGATCTATTAGCTTGGGAGACAACACTACAGTAAAGATCAAAGGTAAAGGAACCCTGAACATAGATGGAAACTTGCCTACACATGATATCCTTTATGTTGAAAGATTGAATCATAATCTACTAAGTGTCAGCCAAATGTGTGACAATGGATATAAATTCACATTTAATGTAGAAGGTTTCAAATTAAATAGATCTATAAGACTATTTATAGAAAGGAAAATAACTAAAATCAATATCTATAATCTTATTGAAGTGAATAGTAATAGCTTCCTGGTAGGAAAGATTAATGAGAGTTGGTTATGACATAGAATAATAGGTCATGTCAACTTTTATAACCTAGTCAAAGTGAGTTTAAATAAGTGTGTTAGACACATGCCTAAGATAACCAAACCTATAGACACTAATTACAAGGAATGCCAATTAAGTAAGCAGACAAGGGTCATATTTCAAACAAAGGAGTATGTAACTACGAAGCCTCTAGAATTAGTTCATACTGATCTTTGTGTTCCTACTAAGGAAATAATATCTAAAGGAGAGAGATACTTCATATTATTTGTAGATTATTATTCAATAATGAAATGGGTAACCTTTTTGAAGGACAAGTCATAGGCATTTGAGAGATTCAATATATTTAGGGCCATGGTGGAGAATGAGGTTGGATGAAAAATCAAATGCTTAAGATATTATAAAGGTACAAAATTTACCTCAAATGAGTTCATAGAGTATTGTGAGAATATTTTAATCAAAATACATTACTTTTTAGCAAGGACTCCATAGTAGAATGGAGTTGTTGAGAGAAAGAATAGGACACTCAAGGAAATGGCCAGAACAATGTTAAAAGAGGCCAAGTTTCCTGATGGATACTATAGAGAAGTAGTCCAAATAGTAGTATATATCTTGGATAAGGTTCAACTAAGGGTAAATAGTGACAAAACTCCTTATGAACCATGGTATAGAAAACATGCCTCTGTGAAGTATTTCAGAGTGTTTGATATCAAATGCTACATTAGGAGAAAATAAAACAAGTTAGTAAGTTTGAATCAAGATGTGATGAAGGAATATTTATTGGTTATTTCACCTAAATCAAAGCCTATACTTGTTACAACAAGAGGATACACAAGATTTTAGAAAGCATAAATGTCAAATTTTAATAAGGCTTGAAACATGTCAAACCTGACAAGGAAATTTGTATCAAAGAATCAGATTTTAAATAATAAGAAGATAATCAAGAGGCTGATGAAATGAATGAAAAGGCACATGCAAGATTTGTTCAAAAGGATCATCCTATGGAGAAAATAATTGGCAATAAAAATGAAGGAGTTTAGATAAGGAAAAGAGTTGCACAAAATAAGGAACAAGTAAGTTTTGATCTAATGGCTGAAATTGAGCCTAAGAGCTATGTTGAATCTAACAAGGATGAGAATCAGCTAAAATTCATGGATGAAGAACTTAGCCAAATTGAAAAGAAAAAAACTTTGTAATTAGTTCTAAGATATTCAAACAATAATGTGATAGGTAAAAAGTGAGTCTTTATAAACAACCTCAATGAGATGGAACTGTCATAAGAAATAAAGTAAGATTGGTGTGTAAAGGATATGCACAAGTTAAGGGCATAGATTTTGAGAAAACATTTGTTGCAGTTGCTAGATTGGAAGCTATAAGAATGTTTCTAGCATTTTTTATTTACAAAAAGTTCAAAGTCTATAAAATGGATGTTAAGTCTACTCTCTTGAATGGGAACCTAGAAGAGGAAGTCTACATAGAACAACCTGAAGGTTTTTAGCTATCAGAACAATAAGATTATGTATACAGACTAAAGAAAGCTCTGTATGGTCTAAAACAAGCACCTAGGGTATGGTATTTAAGATTAGACCAGTACCTATGATAATAAGGATTCAATAAAAGATGTGTAGATAATAATCTATAATTTAAATTAGAAGGTGATAATATGTTGATTATTGTTTTTTATGTAGATGAAAACATCTTTGGTGGTAGCAACAATAAAATGTGTAAAGAATTTTCTACATAAATGCAAGATGAGTTTGAGATGTCTATATTTAGAGACCTTTCTTTCTTCCCTGGTCTACAAATATCATGAACAGATGAAGGGATATTTATATCCTAAACTAAGTATGCAAAGGAAATGCTCAAGAAGTTTGGAATGGAAGATAGCAAAATAGCTAGTACTCCCATGATAACTAGATGCAATTTGAGCAAAAAGGATGAGTCCCTTGATGCAAATCAAACTATATATAGATCAATGATAGGTAGCTTATTATACCTAACTACATCAAGACCTGGTATTATGTAAGTATTGTTCATAATTAAAAGATTTCAAGCTACTCCTAAAGATTCACATGTCAATGTAATGAAAATAATCTTTAGATATATCAAGAGAAAAATTGACTATGGCCTATGGTATCCTAAAAGTAAAGACTTCACCTTGACAGCATATGAAAATGTTGATTAGGTAAGAAGTGTGGATGATAGAAGAAGCACTAGTGGTGGTGCATTTTTCCTTTAAAATAGACTTGTTTCATGGTTAATCAAAAAGAAAGAGTTAGTTACTCTTTCCACAGTAGAAGCAGAATATGTGGTAGCAATGGCATGTTTCACTCAAGTCTTATTGATGAAGCAAACACTAAAAGACATCAAGGTATAGTAAAAATCACTATATCTATTATTTGTGATAATTCAGGTGCTATTAATATATCAAAGAATCAAATGATGCATTCTAAAACTAATCACATATCAATCATCAATTCTTAAGAGAAAAAGTTGCAGATCAAGAAGTCATAATGGATTATGTGCTAGCTCAAAGTCAAATTGTATACATATTTACCAAACCTCTTCCTAAGAAATAATTTGAATATCTGAGACAAAATTTGGGAGTGGTGGCTCCTACATCACATCATTAGATCATAGTGATAGAGCATGAGTCTAGGGAGAGTCTCATAAGAGCTTTGTTAATCCCTAGAAGAAGAGAGAAAAGAAAACTTAGGTATGCATAATTTTGTAGATTTATAAAGAGTAGATGGTTTCAGATGCTTGAACAAACTCCTTTATCTGATAAAGGGGGAGAAACATTTAGACAAACAGTGATAAATACTCCCTTTGCCATTAATGTCAAAGGGGGAGAAAAAGTGCAAATGCTAAATAAGATCAAAGCAAGTATTTAATTTGAGATTAGGAAAATGTTCCATTGGCTAAGGGGGAAAGATTTTGGTATGAATAGCTTTAGTTCATATTCATTAGAAGCTAATGCAATTAATTATAAAGAAGGATAAAAATATTAGAAGATCAGAGCATTTAATTTTCCATCAGTGATAAAGGGGGGATTGTTGGCAATATGATTGTCATTGACATCAAAAGGGAGATTATTATCATTATGGATCTCATTGATGTTTAAGGATAAGTATTGTGTTTTGAGGATGTGCAAGTATCCTATTAGTGGTCAAAGATGATTGGAGTGATTGTGGAATCCATTTGGTTCTTCATATTGATTATCTAAACATTTTGAGTCAATGATAGAAAATATGAGAAGGTAGTTTATTGACATCACCATTTTCATGTGTGGAAGAGTCTAGGTGAGTTGGTCATATGGTTATGATCACATTAGTCTCTAGTTATTATGTGCCAAATTTGAAGCCATGCGATGAAGCATAGTTGAAGATATGGGGATACAAAGTTAGCTACCCAAACAAAATTTAGTAAGTTTCTATACTTAGCCAAATTTGCAAAAGGGTTCAAGTAGAGCCAAGTAAGCATATTGATGAGGTCATAATTTTCACACATGGATGTGTTAGGATAAAATGATCATATAGGTTTTTTAATTTTTGTGTTGAGTTTATATGTGTTAAATCTTAGGTCACGTGATGTAGCGTGACAAAAGATATGCATGATAAAAGTTGGGCTCTCAAGCATTTTGATAGTGTTTCCCCACAGTCAAATTTACAGATGGCAAGAAAAAGATGAGTAGACATTTTTATGATGTAATATATTGAATGTATGAAGGTTTATGCAATAAATGAATATATGGATGGAATACCCTATGTGAGAGGATTTTATGCACTAAATTAAAGGTCATGTGATGATGTGCATCAAAATTTATGCAAGAACAAAGTTGGCCTTCTAGGCTATTCTAAGTGTAGTTAGCTTTGTGGTATAAGAATTTGAGTGAGTAGATTAATGATGTTATATCTCACATGTGCAAAGGAATCAAGAAAAAATTAACAAATGGGTTTGTTCATTATCATGCTTATTTTAGATGGTCCAAATTTTAGAATAGGTGGATGAGTGAAGCATAATATATGAAGGTGAAAATTTAGCCTTCTAGACATATTGAGATGGTCCCCATACTTAGTCAAATCTACAAAAGGTAAAGTTTGAGCTTGCTATAAGATCTAATGGTTATCATTTAATCATACATTGAAGATCTAATGATGCATAGTGAATTCAATATGTCAAAATCACCTATGATTAAATGCACTAGTGATAAGTGTCATAATCATGGAGATTGAATAGTAAATATATGATGCAGTTCAATGTCAAATAGTCAATGAACAATTTGAGGATGCTAAGTGTCTCAATAATGAGAACTGAAATAATGTGTAGAAGGCATGTGATAATGCCAAGTGTCACATTCATGAGAGCTCATCAAATATAAATTTCAAGCTTGTCAGAAGATCGAATGGTGAGAATTTGATTTTGAAATAAAGATCCAACAAAGCGAGTGGACTCAATGGGATAAAGTAATCAATGTTTATTGACACAAAAGTGAGTTAAAGACTGAGCTAGTTTTATGAGATCAACAAAGTGTATTTATTCCAAAGACTCAGGAATCCATGAGATGAGATTAGGATCTCTAGGTTTAACCATAGATAGAGATGAATTTCATGCAACTTTGAAGATCTAATGACACGTGGGAGCTCAAATTAGAAAGATCAATGAACATATTTAAAAGTTGAATAGTTAAAGTCTAGAAGCTTAAAAAGATTGAAAGGAGTGCATAATCTTATCATAACTTGATCCAATAGACATGTTTTAAAGTTGATTAATTTAAATAAAGACCATCATATCATGGTTCCAAACTTAAGATCAACAATTAATATTTAAATATACGATCATCCTAACGGTCAAGCATAGGAACATGTAAAAATATGTAGGTAAGCCATAAACTATGATATAAACATCATGATTGATTATAGTGATAGATCTATTTTATGTAATATGGCATGTGCATCAAAACTAGAGCCTAGTATATGATATAAATAGTAATGATACCAAGAATCATGATGGTGTAGCATGAGTTCAAGACACGAGAAACTTGTAGTTAAAGATAGGAACTAAAGTCCAATAGAACTATGCATGATATATTAGCAAACTAGTGTGAACATAAATGAGATATAAACCCTAGATTGATTTATTTTATATATGCCATCTAGGATATAGGTAGAAGTTGTTAGAGTTATTAAATTATGTCAAATAGAGAAATATAGAGACACAGAGACAATGGAGCAAAGAAGAGAGTGGAAAATATGAGAAAAGAGCTGAAGTGTAGAGCATGAGCAGTTATAGATCAGAACTATAATAGAGAATAGAGAATTGGATTCATTTATGAATCTACATTTTAATTTGGAATTGTAGCTCCATAGTATAATCTTATAGGTAGGTACCATCAAATAAGTTGAGTTGGTGCTTAGTTAGGGAGTGGGTGCTTCCTTAGAGTAGGTGATCTTAAATCAAGGGATTGGTGTCTCCTTAGGGTTGGTACCCTTAAATATTATAACTAGTGAGGTTTTTTATTATGAATTTTGATTAGAATGGTAGATTCTAGTAGTTATTCTCATGGTGGTTTTTCCTACATTAGGTTTTCCATATTATATCTAGTGTTGTGTCTATCTGTGTTTTTTTATCTCTGCATATAGTTTTAATCTACATTAAAAGGTTTTCAAAAGGTCTAACTTAATGAATATATTGATTTATCTCCCTCTCAGTATATAGTTTTGTTCTAACATTGGAACATAGGAAACACTCAAAAACTTAGTGGAGTGTTTTTGGGTCTATCCAACCCATTTTTATAGGTCAAGTAAGTGTCAAAAGTGGAGCTAGGGTTATAAGGTAAAAGAGAAGAAAACTAAATTTATGCACATAACTGAGGGTATGAAAATATTTAAAAAAACATTTTGATAGGTATGTATAGTGATCTATGGTAGGAAATATCAATAAAACCTATAAAGATAGTTTTAAAAAATAATGGACACATCCAATCACAATGCATGTCTAGGTCTTTCTATAAATGTCATTGTTAGATGAATTAAAAAAAAAATAGTTAACTAATATTATAAAATAGATATGTAAGTGAAGTTATTTAAACCCACATTTATATTTTTATTATTTTGTTAATATATAAAAAACTCCCATATAATAGGATTAGTTTGAACTGTTTTTAGTAAGTTGTTAGATTTTGTCTCCTTAATCATAAGAGTGGTTGTCAGTCTAATGTTTGTATAAATAATGTATTTTTTCATTATATTTTTTATAGTTAATAAAATTTCATTTTTTCTATCAAAATTTGGTATCAAATCAGGTTATTCTAAACATGCATGAAGATAATAAGAAAGAAGAAAGAAGAAGAAAGAAGAAAGTGAATAAGACATTAAGAGGAGCCTTAGGAACTCCATGTGCAAGATTCAACATGGCATAATAAATAAATATTTATTTATTTATTCTCTATTCCTATAAAGTGAATTACTCATTTATTTTAAAAGTTTTCATTTTTCATAAGGCATATATCTAAAATGTGAAGCTTCATCAAAGTAAATAAGAAATAATAAAGATAAAATCTAAATAAGAAGCTCCATGCCACCTTCAAGAAAGTGAAACTTCATCAAAGCAAAAAAGAAACAATAGAGGTAAAATCATTATGTTTATTTCTAATTTGTATAATAAGAAATTAAATTATAAAAGTCTATCCACAAAGAGCATTATACTAGTCTGTGGAACACTATTTCTTATTTTGAGGTGCCATGCAAAGTTAATATGCACAATTGAAATCATATTAGCTAAGAAATTTATGCAATATTTTAGCAAAATAACTTTATTAAAAATTAGGTAAAATAAAATATATTTTATTTTATATTTTTAAAATTTTACCATTTGAAACTTTATAAAATTAAAAAAAAATGCCTTAAGAGATCTTGGGAAGCTAATTAATTTAATTTATAGAAAATCGTGATGGCACAAATCTAAAAATATTTGTTAGATGTATTTACTATCAATTTTGATTGCCTATTTTAATAAATTTATAAATACATTATGAGTTGTCTTGATTAATTCCCCAATAATACCCTATTTCTTGCTAAAGTTGTAGGGTATTACTGTTGCTTTTTAATTTTCTTTTTGATAAACTTGCCTAGAATTGTAATAACATGATATCTAGAACTCTAAGTCGAATATATACCTATTTTTTTTAATAAGGTCTAAAATTTTATCATTTTTAAAGGATTTTCATACATCTCCTATATCTTTAAAAAATTAAAATTTAGATAATTTTTAATTATTTTAGCTTTAAGATCCCTTGAAATCAAATTAATTCAGTATCTCAAAAACAAGGCTAAGCCAAAAGCCAAAAAAATACCACATTGTTTCAAATTGTCTATGAAAATACTCCATAAAACAATTTTATTCCACAACTTTTATTTTTGATATTTAATTGGTTTCATGTTTTAAAATTTCATAACACAAGAAAATCAAGTAATTTTATAATCTATAATTTAGTGCATCTTATATAATCATAGTGTTCAGTATTAACAATGCCTCTAATTTTTTATTATAAGTAAATTAATTGTTCGTTAAAATACTACATCTATCACCTGACATAGTTGTAAAAAATATGTTTATGACATCATCCTGATTTAACTTTTTAAGGTTATGGAGTTTAAGCTCTAGGTTGTTAAAGGGACTGAGTATAGTAAAATAGGGTATAAATATGCAATAAATACAACCACTAATTTGTAATAGAAATAACCTAGTTTGACCCTTATAAAAATAATAATAAATGATGTAAATAAGTAATTATCTAGAAATTGACATAGATGGAAGATATATAAGTTATAAAATAGGACAAGATCTAAGCTACATGTCATGGATAGGATCTAGGTGTCAAAAATATAGTAGCATCCTAAATGGATAGTAGTGTCAATGGTGTTAGTGTCCTAATTTTGGCGCTAGTGTCCTATATGTATAACTATTTTGAGCTTTTGGGTGCACCTATCTTTGAGTCTACCAATATTATTCCTATGTTCATGAGTTTTGACTCCTTATCGATGACCTATTTTGATTGATTTTATATGTAAACCCTATACTTCCATGTTATTAGGGCATCTAATTTGGCACAAGTAGAAAAATGTGATGTAAGTGGGGTAGGATAGACATCCTTAACACCCTATTGTGATGAGAGTTACCTACATACCAATAATTTGAGGAGGGATCAAGCTTGATTTAGTTATCCCCACATAAGTGTTAGTGTAAGTACAAGTGAATGCTAGTATGAATGTCAGTTTGAGTTATTTCAAGTGGATCTTGAGACAAGAAATTTGTGTATTCTGAGGTTGTGATGGGTTTAGATGACTATATGTATAAGTAAGGAAGAATAAGGATTGATAAATTTCACTGTGTATAACTTGTTCTTTGTTAATTTGTATTATTACATCTTATTTCCATCTAGTGAACAATAAGCTAAAAGTCATGTATATATACTATTTTAGTGCTTGTGTGAGTCTTAAAAGAGGTATAAGCCAACCCTAGTTAATTATTGATTTGAAAATATATACATTAGTGTTGAAAGGTGGGAAAAGGATAATATCACTCAAATTAGGACCCTAATACCATTGGCACTACTATCCAAAATATACTGCTAGTGTCTAGATGGTAGAACCTAAGGTACTAGGGGATAAGTTGCTAAAGTGAGGGTCTAAGACTAATTTAAGGATGTTTAGGAATTAATTGGACCACACAAATGCTAGATAAGTGTATAAATTATCTCTAAGATAGGTCTAGGGTTAATCTAGGGATAAGTGGTCTCAAGTAACACTCTTAGCATTCAAGTGTAATTTTTATATGATTACATTTGCCACCCCCCTATTATATAAATGCAAAAAAATGAAATGACTAAGATAAAATAAAAATAAGCATACTTGAACTTACCTATGAGGTGAATCATATGAATCTAGGTTTGAATGTGTAAAGTGTGATCTATTACTTGTCTTACAAATGAAACATGAATATATGGGTCTTTACTTAAGAGATATCAAAATTAAAAGACAAAACTAAGTAAAGAGATAAGAGAGAGGAAAGGAATGAGTAAACCTCACTTGGTATGCAAACCAATACATTAACCTAGTGACATCATGCATGTGTGCATGTAGATAGTGATCAATCAATGAATAACTTGGAGTGAGATGATGACTTGCTCAATCCCCATATGTGGGTGGCTCAAGAACTCAATCTAGTTTTGAATCCATCATTTCACACCCTTGTTTGGTGGATCATGACCTAAGAATAGCTTGGATTGGACTGATGGTGTGTCCAACCCTCTCACATAGGTGGCTCATGAAATCAAGTAGACTAGACTCTATAATTACCTACCCATGTGTAGTAGATGCAAATAAAACTGAAATTGTGTGATGTAACTTAAACTATATAAGATGGCTTTGGGCCACTTAGAATTTATAAAATGTAAAATGTCTCTAGGCCACTTAGGAATATTAGGTAGTTCTAGACCACTCAGGAATGATAACTTTTATATATAGAGTAAGGCATAAATATGGTATGTTACTTGGAACATGGTTTCTAGTGTGTATAATGTAGATAATGGCATAGAGTTTGTCATTTCATCTGATCAAATGGTGCATAAGTGAGCATATAAAAACAATATGCCATGTACAAACCCTCAAATATGATATATGAGTATATGGATTCTAGATTGAGTTGTAATAAATATGTATTTGAGTATCTAAAACTAAAATTGGAATAATCATGTTATGCATGATGCCCCCAATCTGATAAAACTAATATGAATGTATGTTAAATTGAGAAAAAACTAGTAATCTATAGCTAAACTTGTGCAAACCTAGATTATGCCTACTATACTTTTCTAGCCAATCTAGAATTTCCTAAAACTAAGGTTACTACATAGCAAAAACATATCTTAGATAGTATTTCTAATGGTGTTAGTGTCCCAATTTAGGTGCTAATTTCCAATTATGTTTATTTCTATGCAACTAAAACTAGTATCATGTGTGACTATTTCTCATAATATTTTCCTGAAACTGATTTAAAATGCACTAAAAATTATACTTTGGTTGAATTTAGATAGATCAATCTCTATGACAAATCTCTATGAATTCTCACTCTTTTGAGGGAATTGTTGAACTTGTGCAAGAATTGTCCTCAAAAGAAAAATCTCTACAAGATGTGTGTTAGATAGATCATAAATGATACCTATGTAATAAACCAATATAATGTGTATACATAACATCAAAATCTAAGATAATATAAGCATAAGTTTGTAATGTATGTTAGATATAACATTCAAAATGCTATCAAGATATATATATAACAATGTATATGTGTATGAACAATAAATTTTAGTGATAAACTAAGTAACTACCTAGGGGTTGGAGCATGATGTCCATCAAGGCACCCAAATATGAAGGAGAGATGAATGAGGTCCCTCATGGAATTTAAAATTCTAGTGTGAAAAAAGTAAGATACAAATGTCATGTACATGAGGCCATATATGAAAGAATACATATAACACACATGAGGCATGAAAATTAGGCCAAGGGGATATAATACAATGGACATGGGCACATGTCACTAAATATGAGAAAGTAATAAATACAAGGACATGTTCAAATGTATGTATACAATATTAGGAAGGCACCCACAAGGACATGAGCACATATCCAAGGTATACATACAATGAAAATAAGTTGGCATAGATCCAAAGAGTAATGGTTATTAAAATGGCATTGAATAAATGTAAAATCATAGAGACACAATCAATTATAAACTAGGAAAGCTATAAATGAAAGTATGCATGAACATGTGGTACAAATATGTATAAGAGTAAATATATACATAAGTTGAGTCTAAATTAGTTGATGTCAACAAAAAATATTAGTGTAAAATGATCAATATCAAGATATAACAATGTTAAATCTATTATGTAGAGTTTAGAAAGATATAAATTGATAATCAGAACTATGTATAGAATGCCTCAAAATGGGTTAATGTATCAAATGAGTAATCTATGTATCTATGTATATGCCTCTAGTGGGTAGATAGTAACAAATTTAGATGTATGTGGTAGACTTGAGTCCTGTAGTAATTTGTAGACACTCGACAAGAAAAAGTGAAGCATGTATGTATGATAAAAATAAACTATACTAAGATGGATAACATATGTAGTGTTTGGTAAATATAAGAAATGTAAACATGGTAATGCATACAATCTATAATCTTTATTTTTTGAGTAAATATTTAATTTTTTTTATTTTGACATAATATATTATTTTTGTGTTTTCTAGATATAAGTTATGTACAAGCAACATTAAAAATGAAATAATACACGAGTAAGAAATTAAAAAACTAAGTACAAGAAAGGAGAAACATACTAATCAATGAGTCTCATGGGAGACTCACTATCAATGTGGCCTATGTCAAATAAAGGAATAATAATCATGCGTGTTATGTGAAAAGGTAATTGAGGTCCAAAATTTTGTAGTATTGAGTGATTTATAGTTGTAACTTCCTATGGAGTGGTTTTAGGAGTTCGTGAAGCTAATTGGGGTGTCATAAGAACTATAGGGTCTTAGGGACACATCTGGTATAATATGTTGTAGCTGGCATGGGTGACCTATGCTAAGAACCCTGGGAAATCAATAACACTAATCTTATAAATATATTAGTAGAGGGAGGCCCTCTATAATCTATAACATATCTCTAATGTAGGGGTCTCTATAATAATATTCTCCATGGGAGAATATGTGTACATGGTAACATCGTACGAGTAGACCTCACCTATATTGGTGGCTCAACTAAAATTTGTGGTGTATTTATGAGAAATATGCTTGGAAATGTAAGTGGTATCGATGGTGTAACTACATATGGGATAGGTATAAGATACTCATATGAAATACCCTTAACCATAACCACCTTATTATAATGTATTTACTTAAGGCATCTATGCATGGTGGATTAAGTAGCTCATAGCTGTTGTATTCATGGCCAATCCAATAACATGTCAAATGTGCCTACACTAGGTACTATTAAGAATCTAGTGGTCACATGTGTTGGTCCAACCTATAGTGTAAGTATATGTTGTACTCAACATGCCCCTATTCTCTATTTTTTATTTAAAATAGGGATCCATTATATTCTAAAAGGCCTAGGTCTATTTTGAATTTTTTTCATAGATCTTTATATGTGCACCTAACTTTGTTATTTGATATAAATGTAAGGGGAAATTTTCACATGTTTAGTTTATTCAGACTAACCTATTAATACTTTATATAAGTTTTTCATATACATAGGTTTTTAGAGCATGTGTAATGATTATAAAGTTTTGGTATTCATGTATTTTTCCTCTTGCCAATCAGCTTTTGGAATTTTTGATCATTCAAATCTCTTTGAACTTCATGAAAAATGTTCATTGAAACATTTTATTGTAGTTTTTTTCATAGATTAGGTCTTTTCATCTTTTTCCATTATTTATGTATGTCTTTATCATTTGTGTTTATCATAGATTTTGTTTAGAACTATGGTACTTTGTAACTCTTACACTTCATGGAAAATTTTGGTACTTCCTTTCAAAATTAGGTCTTCAGAGAAAATGTTTGAAAAAATTAGTCATAGAAATTATTCATAAGTGGGATTCGAAACTTTTGTGTGCAGGTCTTGTTCAATATTTGGTCTTTGGCAAAAGTTTTTGGAATTACACTTTAGAACTTGCTTTCGACATCTTGGTCTTTAGAGAAAATACTCATATTTTGGAACTTATATTTATATCTTAGCCTTAAAAAGAAATTATCCTTCCCAAGATATGCAAAATGTGTCTACCATAGGTCATCAAAAAATTTGTTCTCGAGATATGTTTACATCACAAGAATTTATGGATAACCCTATTCTAGCACAACATTTGACACTCGACTCTTGAATGCCTTTGCAGCATAGCTAAATTCAAGCAATTGAAGTGATAAGGTGACACTTGTCAAAAGCAATGATGTGTAATTATTCCAAATGTATATAAACTCTATTTGGTATACCCACCAAAATAAAGTGTCACAGTTTAAATTAAATAATTAAAATAATCTTAGAGATGTTGGGAATTAACGGTGCATGAACTAGAATTAAATAATAAATGTTATCATTAAATTAAAATAAAATATTATGCCTCTTCATTACTAATGAGCCCAAGAAAATTTTTGTCCCTGATATAACTTGAAGCCCTAGACACGTACATCCAAACTATTAATTACTTCCAAAAGAGATAATACATTAAATTAAATAACTAGAACTCTATGGGCACAACAAATTAACAATGGAATTGTTGTATAGGATATTTATTGGAATACAAACATCTTCTAATTTTTGAATCAAATACTCCAAAAAATATATGGGTATAGTTTTTGATTCAATAGTGTTTAATGGTGACTATTCTAACTATTTATCTCTATGAGATGTAATCGATAAAATAGACACAAATACATGTGAAGAAAATCTAACACCAATGTAAAGGCAATTGGTGGTAAATTTTATCCCACTCAAATGACAAGAATTACACTTTGCAACAACCAAGCCTAAGGTGATTCCCTACATCCACCCACTGTGGGATTTGTTATTTTTAGGGAAGGTGAATGGTGGTGGTCTTTTACACCACATGGACAATAAAATTTTCACCTCTTGAATTTCAAGATATGCCTTCCAAGGGTACCTATGTTTTCCTAATGAATATGCTACATTTGACTTACATAGAGTTTTATCATGGAAAAAAATAACACAATTAGAATAATGCTAAGAAAATGGATTATCCCTAGGGAAATTATTGTCCTCAAGGAAAAATAAATGGTACCCATCACCAAGTTTTGGATGGGAGTTTGCATTGGAATGGCTATGTTGAAAAGTTTGTATGGCTACCTTAGCATCCACTTTATTCACTTGGAGTGGGTAACATTGCTAGATTTATTGATGACTTCAGAGCTAACTTTCACCCTGGGAGAGATAATTAGCACCAATTTGTGAGAATAGGTATGCACTTTCTCCACTTCTACTATTTTTACCTCTTTCATTATTCCATCAGTTACCCTTAACTTCAAAAGGGTTCATACTAAAAATACTAGGGGAGCCTTGACAAGTGCATAATTACATGTGTCTTCCATGCAATTGGGATTTCCAATGCCTCCAATGCCTCCAATCTAGACCACTACTATAGTTTCATCCAAGAAGTTTGGGAAGAATAAATCTATATACACAGCTCATCCAATGCCCCTGTTCAATGGTAATGATTGGTATAAGATCATTTGGTCATAATTACTAGACCCATTACAAGCATAATTTTTGAGGTAATATTTAGGGGACCTTATGGATGAGACTATGACTAAGGACACTCATCTAATAAACTCCACTCAATTTTTGATCCCATAGTAGGCCACATATTTAGAATCTCAAGCCTCCTAAAGGTTGAATCTAACAATAAATGAGTTTCTCATTGTAATTTAAATCTTTGACAAATATATAGGGACCATCCAATGGGTCAAGAAAAGGAAGATTGAGGATAATTATGGTAGAGGCATAGTTTTGGAAGAGAGGAACGATGTCTTATCTTTATCCAAGAGAGAACATGAGACTTGGTTAGTCTCCTTAGAATGAAGATAATAAATCTTATCTGGAGACATAGAAAGAAGCCTTTTTACAACTTCATGAGGGGATCGAGCAAGCTAGAAGAGAGTTGTAGAAAGAATTATAGCAAGTTCAAGATAAATAATAAATTATTCATGTTTCTAGAGATATTTAAGGAGATGTCTATAATGTAACCTTAAGATTATACAATTCCTTAGATGTTATTAGTTTAATCAAAACTAAATTATCTCTTCATATTACTAAGAATAATTTTTTTTTTATTCTGTAAAATAGGATGAGAACAAATTGAAATTTCTTATTCTATACACTATAAATAAGGCTTATATTCATCTCAATTTTATGATACCACTAGAGGCATATAATTCCCTTAACTTAGTAGTCATTCAGATGAAGGAGGCAAGAGATTGGATTGCAAGTATAGAGGCCCTAATCCCAAAATTCATAAAATATGAGAAACTAGTTTTTTAGATTTTGGATGAATTAAAACTATCTCAATCCTAGGACTCCAAATGAAATTTAATTAGTAGGGTTGATTTTGATCAATCTATTCAACAATATTCAACCAATTTGTAATAAAATATTTAAGGGATGTCAATAGAAAAAATTGAGATCGAGCTAAATTTTATAGGAAATAAAGATATAGAGGTTGAAATTTGTGGGTGGACTTCAAAGCCACCAAGACCAAGCATGAAATATTATTGGCATAATTCAATAGAGTGCATAGTCCATCCCTCTTAAACATGGATATCAGCATGTTGAAAAATGTTATGGATTATAAACATTTACCAGGATGTGGAGGCAAAAAATAAGGCTAAGGCCATAACTTATATCTCGACTCCACCTCTCAACTCAACTCCACCTACCAACTCAACTCCACCTCCAAGTTTAACTCTTACATCAACTTTAATGAATCCTACCATATCGAGTTCAGGCATGTCATCAATAATTTTTTTAAAACATTAGTTATCTAAAGTTAATTTTGTATGTAATTTTGCATGTACGAATAGTTGATGTAACTAAATTTTATTCATACTGGATGTATTCATGTGGTATTTAACTAAACCAATTTATAAACATGCACATGTTGCATGGAATCATGTGGGAGAATCTATTTTTGGACATAGTTATTATCAATTATCATTGTACGTTTAGTTTTTAGCATTGAATTAGAAGTAAGGTTCTGATTATTAACATGTAACTTGGAGTTTTGCATGAACTTGGAGGATTAGGTGACCCATCCCAGAGTCTATTTATACTTTTAGAAACCTAATTTCAAAGGGGTTGGAAAATTCTCAATACAAAAAGAAATTTTTTAATTGCCATGCAACTATGGAGATACATTTACAATCTAATTTAATGCAATTAAGTGTTTATTTTATTAATTTTTTGATTCAATAATTCAAAATGTGTAAAAACTACAAAAAATTCCTTTTGTGATCACTAATATCTTTTAGTTTAAGATGTGTAAGAGCTATTGAATATTTATAAAGTATTATTAATTATATGTAAATAGTTTGACTATTTCGATTTTAGAGTGTGTAGAAGTGTTTTCTTTGATATAGTCTTATAGGTGTGGGCATTAACTTCCCTAGATACATTTATGATCCTAGCTATAATGTCTTGAGAAAGGGTATGAAACAACTACTCTAAAATGAGCAACCATTATCTAATATCTTTGAGTTCCCTATATTATATCCTCCTAGACTTCATAGATGTGTTTGTATGTGAGTGTGAAATAGTTGCTAGCAGTAAGTATTAGTTCTAAATCACTTTTCCACAAATAAACCAACCCCAAAATTAATACCTTGATACCATAGAGCCTTCTTTTCTTCTCTACCTTTCCCATTTTTGGAGTTTATTTTGAGATCTACCCAATTTAGAATAAGTTACATCCAACTCAACTAGGCTTTAGTTTTATTTTTAGGTTTCATTCATGCACAACCAGTTAAAAACCTACATGCTTAGCTTATTATTCCATCACCGATTTATTTAATACATACCTTCAACTTGTGACATGGAGTGGAGTTTACCTCTATTGAGATCCTAAAATGTTAAAATATGTTGTTCTCACTCAATTTTGCACCTTTGGAGAGGTAGTTCAAGCCTTATCTAGATTTATTAGAACATGGTATTACCCCTAGACCTATGGGTTGTCTATATCATGGGTAAACCTCAAGATTAAAGGGTTATCTCCTTTGATATGTCTTTTAAAGCTCATCACCTATACCACTAGCTTGTTTAGGGTTGAAAATGGATGGAGTGACAAGTATCCATGTGAGTTAAAACAATAAAAGGAGTTATGAGATAGTCTAAATATACATCCAAGGCCATGTCTCTCACTCCTAAAGAATCTCTAACCTTCCAAATGGTGTAAGGGTTATAAATTGGCTTAACACCTTAACTAGCTTCTTGAAAAATGCCCTTCTTTACATGAAAAGAGTGACAAATGGAAATAATAATTTTTCCATGAACTAATCTTAGAAAACTCATTGTACATCTTCCATTCCTTAATAAACTCCTTTGATTTAACATTTCATCATTCATGTGTATAAGTGTCTTGAAACTCTTCATTTCCCATGCCTAACTTGGTCCAAGTGGCCAAAAACTCAAGTGCATCTTCTTCAAGGCATACTATATCCATGAATGGCACTATAATATGTTATCAAGACTAAAACAAACCATTTTGGTTCCTAGAACAACTACCAAGGACTCATTTTTCTCCTTAAGCCTTGACTAGGCCTAGTTTATTTGTAGCCCTAAAATCTTGTAAACCTCTTTATGTATGGAGTTATATGGATTAAAATGAGAAAAAATGGAATATTCTAGGACCCATTATGTCTTTACATATCCATGTCAAATTTCATCCCCTGAATCTGATTGGAAGTCCATATTTTTTGCCTTTCTCTCTCTTGAATTAGGCCTCCTTGCTTAGGACCCTATTTTATTACTCCAAACTTATACCACACATGTGAAATAACTATTAAAAATAAAATTTATTGAGAGGGGGGGTGAATCAGTATATTATATATCTTTTTACTTAATCTATTTTTTTTCTTTAACTACATAATCACACATTTAAGATATGCAATAAAACTAAAAAAATAATTTGCACCACACAAGAGAGAGAGAGAGACACTAGAATTTTTGTGGAAACCTAGAGTGGGAAAAAACATGGAGAGCAATCTCAAATATATTAATGATCACCAACTCAAAATAAAAACTTTAAAAGCACTAACTTGTAGGAGCACCAACCCCTTTATCGAGCACCAACCCAACAACTATTTATTATCACCAACCCACAAGAGCACCAACGCACATGAGCACCAACCCCTCTTGTGTATAAAACACAACTATCTCTCAATGTCGATTACTCAACAAATTATATAACTCTATAATATCTCATTATTTTCTCTCTTCAAAAACAAATACAAACCATGCACTCTCTTACATATTTCAAATGGCTTCTCAAGCCTTTATTTATAGTTTTCCAAATGACCTTTGACATTCACCCTTTGTGACCCTTCAATCCTCATGGAAAATGGTTCCAAACTTGCATGAACCTTTGTATCCTTTCATTTAAAAAGTCATATGGTGACCCTTCAAAATCAAAAGTATCCTTTCCTCTTTTTTCTTTATCTTGGTGACTTTTCATATTCTTCTAAGTGTCCCTTCATGGAAAAATGCACCATGCCTCTTTTTTCTTCACATGGTGACTCTTGGAATTCCTCAAGATGACTCTTCATGAGAAAATGCATTCCATTCTTTTTTCATCTTTTACCCCATGACTCTTTGACTTCTCCATGGGCCCTCTTTTGACTTATATACAACATAAAATATATTTATTAATATTAAATAAATATTAACACACATTAGCCAAGATATGAATTTTCAAAACACCATTTATCACTAATAATGTTATACATTTGACATCAATGAAAATATTTCCAACAATCTCCCCCTTTGTCATTGATGACAACCTCAAACTGAAACTGCCACACCTAAAACCTTAACATATTGCCATCTGAAAAAACATATAATAACTCCCCCTTACTGTAGCAACTCTTACATGTTCCCAATACCTATTTATGCATCTATACCTACTATTATCCCCCTTTGACATCAATGGAAAAGGGCCTACCTAGAGCTAACACTTAGCTCCCCCTCAATTGATGTTGAACCTCAATGGCAGGAAGTAAAATAAATTACTCCCAACTTCTCTCATAGATACTCAAATGTGTCTTTTGGTAGCACCTTTGTGACAAACTCTACAATCTACTCTATAGTACTGATATATTCCATCTTAACCTATTGATCTACAAATTGCTCTCTCAATAAATCTAATGGGAATATGTTTTGTTCTTGAATGCATCACTAGATTCTTTTAAATATTAATAACACTTGTGTTATCATGAAAAATAGAAATAGGTTCATCATAATTTTACCTTGATATCTTCCAAAGTTTGCTTCATCCAAAGCACTTAAGTACAACATAATACCACCACAATATATTCTACTTCAGCTGTAGAAAGTGATAATAAATTCTACTTCTTGCTTAGCCATGATACTAAGATATCATCAAGGAAGAAATATCCTCCACTTGTACTCTTTTTGTCATCTAAGCACCCTACCCAATCTAAATCTATATAAGTAACCAAAGTGAAATCTCTGCCTTTGGGATACCATAATCCACAATCCAATGTCCCCTTGATATATTTATATATTCTCTTCACTAACTGAACATGACTATCTTTTAGAGATGATTGATATCTTGCAATCATACCTACTGCATGCATGATGTTTGGCCTTGATGTTGTCAAATATAAAAGACTACCAATCATAGATCTATACAAATATTGATCTATGATAGGTGAATCTTCATCCTTTCTCACCTTATTTCCTATACACATTGGTGTGCCAACTAGTACACAATCCTCAAAACCAAATTTCTTCAACATTTCCTTGACATATTTACTTTAAGATATGAAAATTCTTTTATCTAACTGAAATATTTGCAATCCTAAGAAAAATGATAATTCTCCAAGCATAAACATCTCAAATTCTTTTTACATATTATCAAAAAATTATTTTGTCATATTTTCAATATTTCCTCCAAAAATGATATCATCAACATATACTATAATAATCAATTAATGCTCACCTTCTGTTTTGATGTAGAGATTACTATTAGCAAATCCTCTCTTGAAACCTTGATCTTATAGGTACTTATCAAGTCTTGAATACCAAGTTCTAGGAGCTTGTTTCAATCCATATAATGTTTTCTTTAATCTGCATACATGACTACTAATATTTGAGAGAATAAATCCCTCAGGCTGCTTAATGTAGACCTCTTCTTCTAGATTCCTATTCATAAAGGTAGATTTGACATCCATCTAAAACACTTTGAATTTTTTAAACACTACATATGCAAAAAACATTTTAATAGCCTCTAACCTTGCCACTAGTGCAAAAGTCTCTTCAAAATATATTCCCTCAATTTGAGCATATCCTTTACATACTAATCTTGCTTTATTATTGGTCACTTCTCCATTTTCATTCAACTTATTTATATAAACCTATTTTATTCCTATCACATTGTGATCTTTTGGTCTAGGAACTAATTCCCAGGTATCATTCTTTTCTATCTAATTTAATTCTTCATCTATAGCCTTAACCCAATGCTTATCATGTCTAGCTTTTAAAAAAGTTCTAGGCTGAATTTTGGATAACAAAGAGAAATTAACTTGCTCAGATTCACTTACCATCATTCTTCTAGTGTGAATTACTTCATTTATGTCTCTAATGATGTCACTTTATATATGATTTCTCTGAACATATTTAGATGGAATTTTAGTTTCCTTTTTTTCCTTCTCATCTTCGTCTGATTCTTCAAAATCTTCCTCTTCAATGATTTTAGGAATGTCTACTAGATCACTGATTATTTGTGTTCCATCTTCTTCTATCCTGACACTTGCACTTTCAAAAACTTTCTTGGTTCTTTTATTATAACATTTATAAACTTTAATTTTTCAATAATAACCAAGAAATATACCTTCATCTAATCTACATTCAAACTTACCCAAGTTTTTCATCAGTTCTCTTTATGAAGAATCTGCTACCAAAAACTCTAAAATAATCAACTATTATTGGTTTATCTTTCCATAGGTCATAAGGAGTCTTATCACTATTGACTCTCAATAATGATCTATTTTGAATATGCACTTCTATATTAATCGCCTCTCTCTAATATTTATCTTCTATCTTAGATTCATTTAACATTGTCCTCACCATCTCCTGAACTGTTCTATTTTTCTATTCAACTACTCCATTTTATTATGGAGTTTTGGCTGTTGAATAATGTCTCTTTATTCCATGGTCTTCATAAAACTCAATAAATTGATTTGACATGAATTCTCCTCCTTGATCTGATCTTAGACACTTAATATTCAAACTGGTTTCATTCTCAACTAATACTTTGAATGCTTTGAAATGTTTGAAAGCTACTGATTTTTTCTTTAAAAACATTACCTAAGTCATACATGAAAAATTATCAATAAGTAACATGAAATATTTCTCACCTTGAGTACTTTGAGTTCTCATAGGTCCACATAGATTAGTGTGAACAAGCTCTAGCATCTGAGTGGTCGATTACTCTTTTATTTTGAACCACCTTCTAGCCTACTTCCAATGTTGACAAGGTTTAAAAAGTGTGTTAGATGACTTTGTAATCTTTAGAAGATTTATAAATACTTTCTTCTTGTTGATGTTGAAAATATTTTTAAATTTTATGTGCCCCATTCTCCTGTGCCATATACAAATTTCTTTAATCTAACTCAAACAACATATTTGACCTTTGATGTCTGATAGCATATACAAATTATTGCCTATTCTTTGAGCTTTTGCAATCAACACATCTAAATATTTTCTTCTAATTTCATAACCTTATACATAAAAATTTAATGTGTGCCCCTGATCACACATTTGACTTACACTCAAAATATTATGATTAAGACCTTCTACATACAAAATATTTTTAGTTTTAGTTATACCATTATCCAAACTTAGTGTACCTTTTTCAACAATTCTGAAAGTAGTATTATCTCTAAATTTCACTATACCACCATTGATCTTCTTTAAGGTTATAAACTTACTCTTATCTCTTATCATGTGCCTCAAACATCCACTATCAATGAACCATGGCTTTTCTTCATTTCTTGCATGCAAAGCTATTTGCACCAACATAGATTTTTTAGGTTGTTTCTTTTACCATGAACCTGTTTGAACTTTCTTCTTAATGAATGGAGCCTTGAAACTCTAGTCCTTGACTAACTCAAACATACTTCTATAATAACGAGCTATGTGTCTAAAGTGGTTGCACTTGTAACATATTATGGCCTCTTCATTAAAGCCTAATAAAGGAGCAAAAGAGTTGTGGCTTTTGCTTGACTCTGTATGAATTTCCTTCTCTTTATTTCTAAAATTATTAGACCTTTTTTGACATTCTATTTTCTTATGACCATATCCATTACAATAAAAATAGTAACATAAAAATAAGACCTATTTGTGTATCTCTGACTTGATTGCCTTTTGTAGCTCTATTCCTTCCAACCTTCTTTGTTTGAGATGTCCTCTGTATTCTTAACTTCTTCCCTTTTTATTTCTTCTTTTGTAAGAGCTTTAGCATAGCTCTTTCCTTTTTCCTTGTCTGTGAAAATAGTGACCTCCTCTTTCTCTTTTTCAAATCCAATACCTACCTTATATGACATTGATCTTTGATTTTCTAATATCTTATTCAACATATTAGTGCTATTCTAAAATTTTGAATCATTAGCTATGCTATCATTGATTACTTTATTTGTTTTCTCAAGATCTACTTTTAAAGAAGCAATTTCAATAACATACCTTTCACATTCTTTACTTACTATTTTCAACTATGCTATTAGATCTTATTCACTATTTTTATATTTTTCAAAGTGTGCTTATATATCTTCAATTATTTCCTTTGACTCCTTTTTATTTTTCTCAATCTAGAGCTTTAACCTTCAATTATTCTTTTCAAGAGCTTTTAACTCTTCTAAGGCACAAATGAGTTCTCCTTCTAGATTCACTTCAAATTCATCCTATTCTTCTTCTTGATCATCTTTAATTTTACTTATAGAGGCATCTTCATGTATGGCCATGAATAGAATCTCTTCTTCTTTTGAATCACTGACTCCACTATCTTCGACTGAGCTAGGATTTTTAAAATACAAACTCTTCTTCTCGAATCCCTTCTTGAATTTACCTTTGAAATTATTCTTGTATGTATACTTTCCTTCTTCATTGTCATCATTACCCTTATTTGGAACTACAAAATGTCCAATATTTCCATAATTAAAACATTTAAAAGGTAATTTTTTTTAATATTTACCTATGCCTTTTTTTAGCTTGCAAATCAATAGAGCTCCATTTTCATCTTCATCATCACTAGAATTATCATTTGATTCTTCAATCTTATCCATCTCTTTCTTTGATGTCTTGAAAGTATCTTCTCTCTTTGAGGGTCTATCTTGTTTATTCTACATCTCATATGCCATAAGAATACCATGAAGCTCATCCATCTTTATCTTGGCTAAATTCTTCATCTCTTCAATTGACAAAACTTTTACATCGTATCTCAATGGTAGAGATCTCAAAAAAAATTGAACCATAGTTGATTATTCTGAATTTTCTCCAAGACCTTAAATCTGATTAGCTATTTGATCAACCCACAAAATATAACTTACTATATTTTATTCTTCTTCCATCTTCAAACTCTCAAACTATCTTCTGAAAGTCTGAAGCTTAGTTTGTTGAATCTTTCCATCACCTTTGTAAATATTCTCAAGCTTTAGCCAAGTTTCATGAGAATATTTACATTGCATAACTTTAATAAATTTTTATTCATATAAACTACATAAAATAGCATTTAAATCTTTATAATTATTTTCACTTGCCTTCTTTTCTATTGGAGTAATTACAAGTGTTTGTGGCTCTTCATATTCCTCCACCACTGCTTGCCATATGTTGAATCCAAGGGCCATTAAATAAGTCTTCATCCTTATGTTACAAAAAACATAATTCATCCCATCAAATAAAGGTACCTTATTTGTATATAATCCTTCATGTGATCTATCCATCATGTTTTCCTGATCTACCTTTAAGCTGTAAAACTTTTTCAAAAGGAACTTGCTCTGATACCAATTGTTACGCATGAAATATAGTGAGAGGGGGAGTGAATTAGTATATTATATATCTTTTTAATTAATCTAATTTATATTCTTTAACCACTTAATCACACATTCAAGATATGAAATAAAACCAAAACAATAATTTACACCACACATGAGAGAGAGAGAGAGAGAGAGAGACCATATTTTATATGGAAACCTAAAGTGGGAAAAACCATAGAGAACAATCTCAAGTATATGAATGGGCACCAACTCAAAATATAAAATTTTCAAGCACCAACTTGTAGGAGCACCAACCCCTTGAAAATATTTGTGAGCACCAACCCCTCTTGTGTATAAAACACAACTATATCTCAATGTTGCTTACTCAACAAATGATAGAACTCTACAATATCTCTTAATTTTCTCTCTTTGAAAACAATTACTAACCATGCAATATCTTAAATATTTCAAATGGCTTCTCAAGCCTTTATTTATATCTTTCTAAATGACCTTTGGAATTCACCCTTTGTGACCCTTCAATCCTCATGGAAAATGGTGCCAAACTTGCATGACCATTCATATCCTTGCATTTGAAAAGTCCTATGGTGACCCTTCATAATCAAAATAATCCTTTCCTCTTTTGTCTTTATCTTGGTGAATTTTTTAATTCCTCAAGGTTTCCCTTCATGTAAAAATGTGCCATACCTCTTTTGTCTTCACATGGTGACTCTTGAAATTCCTCAAGATGACTCTTCATGTGAAAATACATTCCATTCCTTTTTCATCTTTTACCCTATGACTCTTTGACTTCTCCATGGGCCCTTTTTTGACTAATATTCAACCAAAAATATATTCATTAATATTAAATAAATATTAACACACATTATCCAAGATATGAATATTAAAAACACCATTAAATGTAATGGGGCCTTTATCACCAATAATGCTAGACCTTTCACATCCAAGACAATATTTCTAAAAATAACAAAAAATCATTGTTATAAGAACAAAAAATAAGAGGGGGGGTGAATTAGTGTACAAAATTTTATTTCAATTCCATATATCATTTAATAACCTTTCAAACCAATAAAGTGATCAAGCAAAGCATACAGAAGCAATCACATAAAACATGAAGTGAGATATTAACACATGAACACAAGAGATATATGGTAAAACTTTAATGGGGATAAAAAAATATTTAAATACCACTTTTAATACTATCCTATAAGTAATTTATCAATATTTAGTGAGGCACCAACCCCACAAGGAGCATCAACCCCTCATTAGTCAAGCACCAACTCAACTAGTCCTTTAGTAAGATCCAACTTGTAAGGAGGAACCCACCCAATAAGTGACTCAATATAAAATCAACCACTTAAAGTAAACTTCTAAAATATCAAAACTTCAAGTTATCTCCCACTCCCTCTAGACAAAGCACCAACTCAGTCAAGATAAATGTGATCATTTTCACAATACCTTGTGGCTCAATCAATAGATGGTGACCTCTTCTTCATATCTATATCTACTCTATCCACTATAATATATTAGTAACACATATATTATTTATATATTATGGTATATAAATTAACACAATATTACTCCTTCAACACTCTCAAACTATTTCTTCACATAGGCAAAACTTCCATTCTTCTACTTCACTTCAACAATCTCTTACTAGGCTCATTAGGTCAACTGACATTGTCATTCACACTTAGTCCTCTTGTTATATTTTCATGACTGATAATATAATCCCAAATGAAGGTATACATGACCTCATTTTTCTCCTAAAGTTGATCTTTTATTTTCTTACATTCACATTCCTTTTTTACTAGCTCAAATAGGCGTATTATGCCTTGTACTTATACTAATCATTAGAACACTCACACTCTTGATTAGAAAAGACATTAATCCATTATATTTATAACCAAAAAATACATTGGAACACAATACACATGATAATAAATCAAAATAGGATCACCATTAGGTCATCCGAACTCAT